>JAFBJQ010009309.1:0-55388 GCA_016785345.1 Trinectes maculatus | reverse complement strand
TATAGAAAGTTAGTTTGTCAAAGTTTCATAGCCTTGCTTTTTCACTCTGGGAAAGAGATCTTTAAAAAATAAAAGACTGTGAATCAAATCTCTGCTCCTGGGTCCTCTCTTTATATCGGCCTGACACAACCAGTGTAATTGTACACTGAGTTAAATAATTGCTAAATGAAATGATGACTGTATTCTGTTTTTTGTTTTGATAAAAGGGTAGTTTGTGCCAACTGAAGTAGAGAAAGTAGTTAGATTTAAATGAATTAAATGAATTTATGTTTTACTAAGAATATTTATTTTATTTTAGTTTATTTTATTTTATTTTATTTTTGTTCTCCCTGCGGCCGGGCATTAGCATGAGCTAACAAGCGCCCCAGAATGCCGACTGGAAATGGTGAGCAGACTGTGGAGCTGTGTGGATCTAGGGTCAGTAGGTCAGCTCCCTTGTCGAGGGTTTGTGTTTGAGGGTTTGTTAAAAACAGTATTTCCTATATGTGTTCTTGGCTTTCCCTTTTACCTACTGGTATAATTCCATTTCACCTGACTGTGCCATTTCCCACCTGGATTTATGATTCTGTTACACCCTCAATACACTACTGTACATACTGTACATCATAACATACAACAATTAAAAACTTTACAACTGAATTGAACTACTCTGGAAATTGACATTGCCTTTTGAACATGAAAATAAGAACTGTGCAAAAGAAATCGAATGCTGCAATCGTACCTCTGGTACTGGAACCTTTTTGGAATATCTCCACAGAGAGGTTCTACAGTGCATTGGTCCCTCCGCTGCTGACGTCCTCATAGTCCAAACAAAAAAGTAGAACGGCACTATTAAATTAAAAATTATTCTTTGCATGCTCTTGTAGATAGCAGATCAGCTATTTGCATTCTCCACACAAGCAACAGGCTCGGTGTGTATGTTTTTTTTTTGTTTTCAGACAAACTCTGACTGAACTCTGACTGAATCATAGTATCCAAATCAAAGATGTGCTACAGGTGTGATTGAAAAGAGTCATCCTTAAGTGACGGCCCATGGGCCACGTCTGGCCCACAGAATATAAATAAATGCTTACCTTGAAAATAAGTATTTCTACCATATTTTCTATTCATCTAGTGAGGAAACCCTGCAAACTGAAACGTTTTTTTATTTATTAACCAACCGAAAACAAGGTTACAAGGTTAACTTGGAGTGCCTAAAGACATAAGAAATAATACATCTGTCTCTGAGGAGGGGAGTCCTGGTTGAAGAGTTGGTTCTCCCTGATTGTCATATTATAAGAGAATGGAAAGTCACATGTATGAGCTGACCTGCACATAGCAAACACATATTTACATTTGCGTGTGCTATAGTCTCAGGATAAGTCATCCAAAAATGGTTCAAGCTTTCATTTTGATAGTGGCCGGAATGTCAATGAATTGACTTTGATTCGCAGCTCCACCCAGCAGCATCACCTTTATCACATTATCATGCTTCTCCTGCCTGGACTGCCTGAGACTGGGTCATGCACAAATTCAATGACTTCCATGGAAATGGCAGAGTCATCATATCTGGTGGAGAAATTCTCTGTCAGCCATGTGATGAATGTCTTCATATTCTCTCTGTGAGGTTGTGCGCCCCCACTGTCTTCAGAGGGTTTAGGTGCAGCAGCCTCCCTCATAACAAATGGAAGAGAAGAGGCGTTAAGCTCTTCCACCATATCTGCCTCAGATGTTCCTTTACCCTGTCCTGTCAGATTGAGTGCACTAAAAAGAGAGTGCACATGGCTTCCCTGTCATCCATGATGCACAGAGCTGAGTTTTCGCTGACTTGGCTTTTTGAGTTTAATAAAGATGTCCACACCCAGTCGTTGCATGTCGCCATACATGGACTCTCCTCCAGATGTTTTTAGCTTCCTTCAACCTATCATGTACAAACCACTGGTCTCTGGACCTCCACTATAATGTGGATACTCAGGCTTTACAATTATCCTGTCCTTAGATCTGTTGCTTGCATGTCAGCTGGCATGGCCTCCAGCCAAAATCCAATAAGGATATATATATATATAAGGATATATATATATATCCTTATATATATAGTTGCCTGGTCGAGGAGTCCTCTATCTCACCCGCTGCCTTTCATTGGTCATTTGTCAGGTGATGGGACTGGGGTCCAGCAGAGGACACATATATCTACCCCCCCATCAAAAGCAAAAGAAAGAGAAGGGGATGAGAAGAGAAGGGGAGTCTGCATCAATAAGGAGTAGGCATACATGCTGTGTACACACTATTTTTCTGGAGTAGCGTGACTGCATACCCAGCTGCATGTTCCCCACTTCCCTCTCCTTCTGTTAAACTTCTCCTGCTACACGGCCTCTCTTTCTCTATTCCCACTTTGGTTTGCATAAATTCCAGCTCTGAGGTACACACAGAGGTAAGACACATTTAAAAGTCACATGTGGGGAAGGAGAGAAGGACCCAGATGTGTCTGCAGCAACAGAGGCACATTAGTATGAGTGAGCGGGAGGGTTGGTGTTTCTGCAGAAGGCAGACGGGAAGCTTTTTAAGCGAGAGAGATAGACTATGAGGAATTTGGGCCGATGAACAATGCAGGAATAAGAAATGTGGGACACCCATACGAAGACGATAATGCCTCAGGGAGGAAGTGAAGAAGCTATGAGGGAGAAGGCAAACAGGAAAAAAGGACAAATGGTTTTGCCCCTTTTTCACTCATAATGCCGTTATTGAGCTGCTGTATGAAGTATAGTCCAATTCTGATATGACTGCATTGCTTTAATTTGATTTGAATGCGCAAGGATCGCACACCTGTACATACACATGTATACACATATCGTTCCGAGACAACTTTTCACATTTACATATCATTAACCTTATTTACAGTCTGCAGAGAAGAAAACATACCTGTCATTAAATGTGTATTGTATTTTGTACACTGTTAATATATATATTTGCACGTGGAATCATACATATATTAATAACATATTAATTAACAATTGCAGGCAGACAGAAGTGGAATCGAAACTGATTGAACCGAATGAGAGTGAAGTTCAGTATGCACTACCTGTGTGTGGAGGAGCTGATGGTCAGAGGTGAGTATTAAGCCAGGGCGTTAATCTCATTAAAAGGAAAAGCGTGTGCGAGGAAATAAAACTCCCTGCTTCTTTATTTGAATCCCACAGGTCAGACTTAATTAATAGCTCAATTAGTATGCGCAGGTTCCACACAGGAACCTGTTTGAGCTTTTACAAAACAGAGATGTGATTTTAAGAGTTATACTTATTATGTTATGCATGAGGACCAGTCTTGTCATTAAATGTTGAACCTGACTGTTAGAGAAACAATCATTTTGATGTCAGTATTTATCCCTGAGACTCTGGAGGGCCTGTATAATAAATTGGGGCTGCGGGGTTTGAGAGACGTAAACAGGTAGAGTGACAGCATAATCCCCATAAAGTGCAATTAAAGAAGGTTCGAATACTCTTTTACAAGTACCTGAGAATGTAGCTGCACAGAAGACTTTATGCTGTATGCAGTATTTACTACTTTTGTCTGCAGAGTAAAAAATAGTCCTGCCAAAAAGTTACAAAAAAGCATATTGACTGTGTGAAACTGGCAACATTTCAGCCAGTGCAGAGGGCCATACTGTACACAATACATACAAGACTGTGGTTTGGTTCATTCTAGTTAATGTATATATGTGATGGTGATGTCATGTGAATAAAAAGTACCCTGACAAAACTGAAGCAGAAATAGAAAGAACATACAAACTCTGGCTAGAAAGACCCGGTCTGAACTGGGATCTGCCATCCAATAATACAATTTATTGTATACAGTGATAGATTTAAATCCACCAAGATGTTTTTTTCTCCCAATCTGTCAAAAGCTTTCTTTATTCAATGTTTTCTGTTTCTTCTACAAAATATTTTTTTTTTTCCACGACTGACAGTGGATGCAGAAACTGGATTCAAGTAGTTACTCTGCCTGAACGGGTAAACACACTCTCTGCCACTTCAATTACTGTTTGGAAGATTTAATGTCTATAATTAGTCATCTCCACCCTTTTGATACAGTGTGTGGAAAACTGTTTTCAAGCCGCCATGGACAGCTGCTTAAATAATGAATATCTTTGCTGTGAGCTGTATTTCCTCTTTGCGTTAAGCAAGAATCCTTTACCACACTAACCTGAATTTCATTGGCTCGTTAAATTTTCATTAGCTCCTAATCAGGAACCTCATTAAGAGACAGAACCTGGTAGGTGTAACCTGGTGGTGCAATCTCGAATTACTTTAATCGTTATTTTTCTTCACACATCTGCATCCACATCCATCGTTATAGACCGACTGGGAAGAGAAGAGACTCACATGCGAACACTGCTTATGTTATTAAAAATGATTGTTTACTGCTTTCCACCTTTACATAGTTTTAAGGATAAGTCCGTATATTTTTAAATATCTGTACAGTACACACAAGCCATTTATTTGTCACTGGAATAATAACAAAATGAGAGACTCTCTTCCCATCATGGCTCTGGTTTAATAGACAGGAGACTTTGCCTGCTGAATAATTCCTCCCTTGCTCATATTTGGTGTCTTAGTCTTTGCCAGTTCTCCTGTTTTATTCCATCTCTCTTCCCTGTTGCTGCTACTGAGTTACACCAAGTTTAGAGTTTGAATATTCTGAATTTTTAGGGCCGATCTTCGATAAAAGGCGTAAGACTACTAAATATACTATTATTTCCTAATATTTTGTCCTTCATAACACAATCCAATAATATATATGCTCATATATATATTTATATGTATATTTCTTTTCCAGCTTTCAGCAAAATGTGTTTTTTTTATCTTATGTTTTTCATCTGTTTATTTAGGAAGACTAGACATTATTTATTTTATTCTTTTTGTCAAAAGTAAAGAAGACACTGCTCCTGAACTGCTAGCCCAGATTATTGGCTGACACCTCAGGCAAAGTTAGCAAGTAACTTGGAGTTGAAACTATTTTCTTACCTATACTGATCATACTCCCACACCTGAGGGGGGAGAACATAGCAGATGATGAGTATGTGTGTTTAGCCTCAAAGATTAAAAAAAATCGAACAGTTCTATATTTGATTGATGTGATGTGATTCACAGCATAATTTTGATTTCATTCTTCATATTATTTTATTTCCCTGTAGGTCTATAGACTTGATGCAAGCAGAATTAATCACATTTTTTTCTAGTAGTAATTCCCCACCCCTTTTCACCAAACGCACACACACACGCACACACACACACACACACACACACATTCTCTGTATCGTTCTACAATTTGCTCTTAATCTCTCCCTCTCTGCTCGTCATCCCTCATATCTCACTCACCCCTCACTCATTTCCCACACTCTGTGCTCTAACTCTCTCTCTCTCTCTCTCTCTCTCTCTCTGTGGGGAATGTCCTTCCCCTCATCTTTCGCCTCATTATATTCTCATGCCTCTCACTTTGCACTCCTCCGTCTTACATCCACTTCTTTTTGCCTTTTTTGTGAAGGAGCAGTAAATGTTCTTGCCTTCCATTTGATTTGAAGCCTCTGAATCTGGGTTATTCTGACCTGCCATATTATTAATGTGTAAAAAGGCTTTGAGGCTGAAGCTGAAGCCTCGTCACAGTGAGAACACATCAGAGCTGAGATGAAGCCCTCCAGAGGTCACATCCCCCGTGATGGTTCACACGCTGTGGCCACGCTGTAGACTATGTTTGAAGGAGTCCATGAAGTAGGTACTTAGGTACTTCTAAAATTAGTGCCTATGCATGTGCAGTACTTTTGTACTTGTTTTTACTGTATTGTAATTGATGACTCATCATTGCTTCTGACAGTGAATATATATATGTATAAGTTGTTGACAGACATTATGAGCCAGATTATTCCATCTCACCTGGTACTCCAGCCACTCTCTCGTTGTTGTGCTTTGTGCTTTTCGACTCAACTTTGGATTTGTTAACTTATCTGAGTGTCATGTCTTGTCTCTGTTTTGGTATAATTTCCTGTTTTATTTTGAAACCCTACCCTCCTCATGTTAGGTCGCTTCCCACTTCCCTTCAGGTGTTTCCCATTGTCCTGATTGTCATCACCACCTTGATTGTTTCCACCTGTTTCCCCTCCTTCAGTTTGTTAAATAGTCTGTGTTTCCCTTTGTCTTGTGCCAGTGTGTCTTTGTCTGTTGACCGATATCACGAGCATTTTGATTCCAAGCCATAGTCTTTGTCATCGCAGTTTGTAAGTCGATATTTCTCTTTAAGAGTATTTTTTGTTTTGTAATTTTGATAGTTTTGTTACCTTACCATAGCCATTGTTTTGTACTTTGTCAGATTGTTTTTCCTCCCTTATGGAGCGTTTTCAGTTAGAGTGATTTTGGTTGTACTTTGTATCTTAGATAGGTTTTCTCCCTTTATGAGCTTTTTTGTAGATTTTGAGTTGTTACTTTGATAGTCGCGTTAGTGCATAGAAAGTTAGTTTGTCAAAGTTTCATAGCCTTGCTTTTTCACTCTGGGAAAGAGATCTTTGAAAAATAAAAGACTGTGAATCAAGTCTCTGCTCCTGGGTCCTCTCTACATATCGGCCTGACACTGAGTTTTTTTCTGCAGTACTCCTTTGTGCCCTCTGTCTGTGCTGCTGTGAGCACTGCTTTCTGCTCTGCCTCCTGTGTTTGGCTGCCAACTACGACCTGAATTCCTCTGCTCAATTCTGTGAACAGTTTAGATTTTTTCTGAAAGTAAAATTATTGACTGTCAATGAGAGAACCTTCAACTTCTCTTCCATTCTGTGAAAAGCGTAACAGTAATTGCATGAAGAAATGCAAGTTAAATCTAACATTATATCGTACAAAACATAGTGATACTAACTCTTCCACCTGCACCAGCTGTTGTGTTAGAGAACCTCTTGCCAACAACAACACAGCCAACACACACACCTGCAGCCAAATCGACTCAAATTTACAATAGCTCTGATGAAACATAGGAAAATGTCTTTTTAAACAAAGATTGAACATCATGTTGTGTTCGGCATGTAATACAGTATGTGGTACCGTGTGGGCTGTGTGGGCGGGTTGGGATTGGCTGAGTGACAGTGTTAGTGAGTGCAAAGGTCATGCCAGGGCACCTGGCATGACACACAAACCTATGTTGACCTGGTGATATGGCTTTATATATGCACATACATTATAGTGTACATATTTGTTACATAGTTAACATCTCTTCATTGGTCAGAATATAATAATATTGCAAATCTTGAAAGTTTTTGTTGAATTTGCTGTGGTGATTGACGTTCACTGAGAGGCTTCAGGCCAAATTTGTATCTTCTCAGGCTCGTGCCAGTGCTGTTTCATGTCAGGGTGTTCAACCTTAACAGAGAACCAATGGCGTCAACAGAAACATTGCTCATTCATTTTGAATGGGGTCATGCTTTACTGAACTTCAGTGTGCTGTAGTTTTCCAGAAAACAACAGAAGCCTGCTGGAAGTCTGCTGGTAGTGAAGTAAAATGAAACTTTTCAAGTGTTGGTGTAGGCACCAGCCAATGAAATCCTTTGTATACAAATATTGCAGAACTAATGTCAAATGTATGTGTGGTCAGTGAAGTCAGAGATATAGTTGTATGGCTGATTAAATGCATTTTAGTAAAACAACATATGAGTGTACTCTTTGTTCTTGGAAACCAAAGAACCTATATTGATCTTGTGAAGGTGGTTGTTTCCAGTGGCGAACCATGAGCACCACAGGTGGGCCTTCACCTCAGCCATCACCTCCGAGAACATTCTCCGCAACAACATTCTCAACATGAACTTCCGGAAACTGGAGACCAGTTAAGCTACATAGATGAAATGAAATAATCATACCGAGGTTCCGTCGCCATTTAACTCTGTCTCTCAGCTGCTCTCACCATGCTGCTGAGATTACAATGGTTGGATTTGACAAAGGCCTATGATCTTTTGTTTGTGTCCCGCCTGATTAAAATCAAACCGCAATTGGTAAATTTGCCCCTCACTCTCCAAACCAAAACAGTAGCTTGGCCTTCAATGGGATTCATGAAGTCCTAACCAATCAATGAGCCAGCCTTCATAGAGAAGGATGATTCTGATTGGATAACATGTTTCCAGGACCGTAGACACTTTCATTGCTGATGTGAACTTGACAGTAAAGTTAACTGATTCCGAACTCCTGCTGAGACTCTTTAACCATCTCTGTCTTGTTGTTGAACTCATACAGTGTCTCCAGGACGTAGTAAATAGCTGTCAGTAGCTTTGTTATGTATGGTGTTATATTGCTCACTGACAGGGGAATAGCATGCAGGGTCCTGGTCCTCTGTAAAGATCAGCGGGTCATTTAAAGTCTGCTCTGGTGTCTCAGTGTGGTCTCATAGCAGCTTATTTCTATATCTCATCCTCACTGCTTCACTGCTCATGTCCTCTGGATAATGGATCACCTGACACTCTGGACTCCATCCATCTGGTTTCAGTTGTATTGGGTCCTTTTATATCTGCCTGACAAAACGCACAGCTGCTGCTACCTGCTCTGACTTGGTAGGTAGAAAGCCTCTTCTATAAATTCCATGACTGATTTAAGTTTCCTGGTAACACATTTGCTTTGTGTTATATAAAACGTAACCGGTACACTGAATCTGAATCACTTAAATGATTTGCTGAAATGAGCCTGAGCGTTATGCTGCCTCTTCTGTCACGAGTAATATCGCAATCTCTCTCCACCTCCCTCTTGTGCATCTTGAATCTTCCTTTGTTTTTATAGTTTCTTATTGTCTCTTTTCATTGTTGTGTGTCAGTGATGATCAGTGATTATATTGCCTTCTGATTTTACTGTTAGTACACTAACAAATAACAGATGTCCTCTAACTACAGTGCGGACAAACAATTATTTAACCCAAGATTTCTGTTTTGTTCTTACGTATGTGACTACTTGTAGATTATATAATTTCAATTAATTAATAATTATATTGATTAATAATTAATATACTATATATAATATACTAAACCCCGTTTTTGTATCTTTATTTACTTATATCACATGTGTCAAACTCACGGCCCGCGGGCTACATCCGGCCCGTGAATGAATTATCTTTGGCCCGCGTGATAATATCTAACTACTATTCGAGCTGGCCATAATACTACAAGTCCCACAATGCACTGCCAATGCGTTGGCAAGTCAGTCACTGGCCCACGAGCATGAGTACGCGCATCACTCGTTATTATATTGTAGAGCAGGGGCGGCCAATACAGTCCAACATCTAATGAGTGTCACCATAATGATCACATATAGATGATCATATGGGAGTCTGCTTGAACCTGGCAACCAGTGCAGTGCTAGTCATCAGAGGAAGGTAGTGACCAGAATTATTGTATTGACCCACTGTGTATTTGAGTTTGACACCTCTGACTTATATGGTCCCATGTCCAAAACATTAATTTTATTTCAGACTCCATTAAGGGATGAATAGCTTATTCACCTTATAACTCTGACAAATTCACCAGTGCAGGTTTGCATCCACACCACAGATCGTGCTGCTAAATTCCATCCTGACCACTGCACTCACTGTCAGTGGTGGCAGGGAGAGATGAATACTTGATGTTGCTGCAGGCGATTGAAGCAGTCGTGGATGAAGGGTCGGTTGAAAGTGGGAGCATCAGTGGGCAAAGTGGGACTGAGTAGAGACGCTAACCTCGAGGCAACGCAGCAACCAGAGACACATATTAATAACAAAGCGACCACAGATCTCATACTTATATGGAGGACAGTCATGTCCAGGCATGTGGGGTTAAGCCATAACCAAAAATACAACAACACTCTGTTTCACTTTCTCCAATACTGAACCATGCACAGGTTTAGAAATGTCTGCTATCTGCTGCATTTGGTTTGATGAAGTTGTATCTGGCCAATCACAGACAAAACCAAGGCCATGTTGCTTTCCAACAAAATGTGGTGCCTTCTGCATCAAGACCACACAAGCCTCTCCTACTGAATTTCCTCCACCTACACACAATTACAGACCACACTTCACAAACCCACAAGATCTCAGAGAAAATGTATTTTTTATGAATAAATTCTTTTTGACATCCTGTTTAACATGGGGCTGTTTATTATGGAGCTTATTAGCTTCTAACACATTATTGTATTCTGGAATCTTTATAATTATGTTATTTTTGAAAAAAAAAAATGTGAACAGACAACAAGAAGGAAAATTAAAGTGTCTTCTTTGACGTTTTGAGCTCTTTGTCACACATCCTGAAGAGCCTCGTTGTCCAGAGTGTCTGAGAGGAAGTTGAGAAGTGGATGTTACCATCATAATCAAGGGCAGAGAACAAAAGTTTGCATGCTATTGAAGAAACTGATATTTTACTGAGAAACATAAGTAAAAGCTGTGTGTCGTGTATATTTCTTAACAGATTCCTGGTTTTGCGAGGGTCTAATACGCTTCTGTGTTGCATATATCACTCTTTTCACCAGGGGCTATAAGAAAGATATAAGAAAACACTTCCAGAAGCTGATGACAGGATAGATGTGATATAAGATACATGGACTAGCTCTCTATTGGTCTCTACTTTTTTCTTTTAATTGCCCATTATTTTATTCATAAACAATTTTATTCTGTTTTAGTTGTCACTGTCCTCCCTATGAATTTTGTATTTATTGCAAATGAACTTGATTTGTCTGTTTTTCTAATTTTCCTGAGCAAAACAGGATTAAATATAGCTGAAAAACATGATTCAGCAGATGGTGTCAGTTTAGTTATCATGAAAACAATTTATAGACATCTTCAAAGGGAATTAAGATGTTTTAATGGCCTAGTGTATTAAATGCTGTCAGTCTTATTTTTTAACTGCAACTGTCAAAAGTTTTTTTTTATTTGAAATGTGCTGCTGAAAAAAAAATAAACATAAGAAGTTTAGTTCCATGCAATCAGCCATAATAACTTGTCTTAATGTCATGATGTTTTTCATCTCAAAAAAAAAAAATCAATAAAATACAAGAAAATAACATTTCAAAAACTAAATAAAACTATAGCTTGTCATCAGGGCATGACATGTAACTTCATGATGCCTGCTCCCTGACATTTTTCACTCTTTTTCAGTATGGCTTTCAGGAATCATTCCGTAACCGACACAAGCTGACACTGTAATAGGCCATTGCAACCAATGGATGTAGTTAGGCATTATTTTGGGTGCTCATTACACTGGTATTTTTCTGACAGATTGACTGTTACGTTTATCATCTGTAATTCATATTCTGCACTGTGCTCCAGTAGTGGCCACAGTGCCGGAGCTGGAAGCTGCCATGTTAAAGCTAACTAACTAACAGGCACTCAGTGGAGACGACCATCATTTTAAAATACTATTGATTTTAAATCAAATGTAGTGATTTCATTTATATGCAGAATGTGAAGCAGATCATCAGCAGCATCAAACCTTACTGTAGCATAGATTACACCTTCACTTTTAGCCTTTAATAATTACTTGTTGAGGTTTATTATATTATTATTATTATTATTATTGTTGTTGTTGTTGTTGTTGTTGTTGTTGTGTTCGAGTTAACTGGGTTATTCTACATGGTGTCAGAGCTTTACACACAGTTGACAATCAGCTGAAACAACTGGCTGAAGTGTGATACTACACTGTTGCAGATGTAGGCAGTACAACACTGGGGCCCAGTGGTCATTACACACAAACACACACACATACCCTGGAGACATGCACATCTGTACCACAGCTGTATATGTTATTGGTCAGAACAACCTCTCACAGCAGCTACCAACCTCCTGGGTAGCTCAGGATACCACTCATGTGCACGTATGAATATTGTGTGATTTTAATTGTCTGCCCACTATTTATCATTAACTAACAGTTGACCCATAAATGTTTCATGTAGTTATTAACATTAGTGGTACAGTAATTTCTGTTGGCAAACTCAATTGTCTTAATTTTAAACATGCATTTAAAATTCCATTTGCATGAATAATATATCCCATGCATACACTTAAATACATTAAATCACTTGTGCCGTTTGATTCCCTTTCCGACGTCCGCCTCCTTACAGCCCTCACAAGCCCCTTGTTATTTGTCTACACCTACATTTTCTACAAATGTGCAGTAACTCCAGTGTCTGCAGAGCTGCTCCGCTTGCAATTATCTCCAGTCGGGCACCGGCAGCAAAGCCTCAAGCCTACACCAACAACATATTCCTAATTAAAAAAGTTACTGTTGCTGCCTGTTCTCTTATTTAATAGTTCCTATCGCTTGACTCTGCAGCTCCACAGTTTTTACTCGCTTCTTGTGTGCCATTATGCTTATATATCTTGCACAGCGCCTGTTAATGTTAAAGGGGGATTTATGAGGCCATAAAATGTTGATATGAGCTCTTGCACCATATAAGAAGTTTTAACTCTGGTTGTTTTTTGTTCTTCCACCCTCCTGTTTGCACTAGGTCCCCCTGCACATTCTGTTCTTCCTCTGCCACTAACCAGTGTTAGTCTCTAAATGACTGGGGGGAGCATAACCAGCCTAAGCACCACGACTGTGCTCTGCACACAGAAAAGCAGCTTATTCGTTTATCATTTGCAATATTAATTAGGAATGCAATAAAGCAATACCTGCATGCAACCACCTTATATGTCACTAATATCATTTGTACTGATATTATAATGGATTACACAGCAGCTGTGCTCAGGAGTCATCCAGTGAAAGGGTTCTCTCTGATTTCTAGCTTTAAGATAGAGTTGAACAAATACAGTTCTTAAGCACAGGTAGATCACACTGGCCATTGAAGCTTTTTGGTTTAATTAACATTGCTTTGAAATAATCAATATG
Organism: Trinectes maculatus; assembly: GCA_016785345.1. Taxonomy (NCBI): domain Eukaryota; kingdom Metazoa; phylum Chordata; class Actinopteri; order Pleuronectiformes; family Achiridae; genus Trinectes; species Trinectes maculatus. The sequence goes on along the minus strand of JAFBJQ010009309.1, from coordinate 42,547 downwards.
AAGTGTGACCAGAGCGACAGTTAAACAACATAGGTAAACAAAGTGTGCCACAGGGTTTCAAGGATGCAGCTCTATTACTGAAAACCTTCAATATGTTCTATACATACACATCAGCATTATCCCAGATGATATACGATACTACATAACTGCTGTCTTCAGAAAAAACATATATATAACATTGCCCAAATCAAAACGACATGACATGATGACACAGGGACGAAAAAGTAAAGGTCGACTATTGGGACTTTGGAAGATTCCATCCATCATTCAACAATGCATGTGACATCATGATATCAAGTCAAACTGGAGCACTGACAGGAAGGCTGCCATATTCCCACAGTGGGACCTACCTAAAGGAAAACTGTCACTTCTTCTTTTGTGGAGAGCAGACATTTTAAATCCCAAGACCTGGGGCCTTCACTCCATCTAAACATATCCATGTCAATCATGTTCGAAGAAGATATGTGTGTAGACTTATGTGTCATTCACGTTGACATAAAAATACACACATACTATTTCTTTATCCACATGTTCTCGCTCACAGGCTTGCAGTCACTGTCATTAGATAATAAGTGAAAAAAAATGAAACATTTTGATGACAGCCTAATGGTCACATAGCACCAAAGCTAGGAATGAAAAGAAAATGGGGAGAAGGGCCGTCAAGTTTGTGCGAGACAAGTCTTAATTTGTAATGCGAGTGACACACATTAAAGCAGTGAGAGGGATGACAGGGGCCGGGAGAGAGAGAGAAAAAGAAACTTTTGTCAGGAAGGAGAGGAATGGAAGCAGTGACAGAGAAAAGGAAAACAATGCATGGGAGGGCGCGGAATCTCAGACCCTCACCTGAGTCAGCGATTTATGAAAGGTAAAGTAAAGGCAAGTTCATGTGGGCTGATATGTGACGCCCAAATTACATTTACTGTGATGGGTTCTAAAGATTTGTGTTTTAGAAAATAAATCACTTTTGATGACTTATTTATTTATTAATGTATTTATTATGCTTGAATTTGAGTTTGTGCTGAATGTTTGATGTAATAATGAGTAGCTGTCACCGTCAGTGAACAATGCAATTCCACATCTAACGGGGGAGGGGGGGTGTGACGAGGGCTTTTTTTTAATCTACTCTGTTTTGTTTTCAATCATCGACCATTGATTGTACTTTTAACGGCAAATGAGTCTTCACTGACATTCTTTACAGCGCAAACACATTTTAACACAAATTCACTTTCCACCCCGACCAGATCCAACCAGTTGTCCAGACTGACTGTAGTTCGTCATCTGTCGCTTCTGTTGGCAGACATATTTTTGTAGGTTTTCCTGTGCTTTCCAAAAACGTTATGTGAATGCCTTCATTAATAATACAAAAATACAATCGCAAAAATACAACGAGCCGGGCTGTAGTCAAATGTTTGTAGCATTTAGCATTTATTTACTGATAGTGTACACTGTGCATACATTTCACTATTAGTGGCACACATCCTCACTGTCTCACCAACTGGCTCCACTCAACGTATAAAAACTGGACTATTCATTAATGCAGCAGCACCAGTGCTGTCTGAAACATGAATCATCCGGATCACAGAGCCGACTCACTCTATTGACTCAGGTGACCGCGTCTACATTTACTGCTAACTGCTGCTGCCTTACTGCTAACACTATGTGACATATATGACAAATTAAACTGATGAACCGCTGCACTCACTCCTCTCCTTATAACCTGTACCAGTTAATCTTTACATTGCCGAGGCCATTAGCCAGGCTTTGATTCAGGGAGACTTCATGTAAAGCCAGAAACAGAACAGCAACACAGATCCACACCTGTAGTGACTGCCTGAGTCAATATATATTTGTGTCCGTAACAGGGCATACAGGTCCAAACAGGTTGTTCCAGACCCGGTGCGACTGTGGGTGGGACACGGTCACACCCATGAAGATGACAGAAACAAAGAGTAGCAGCAGCTGCTTGACAACACTGACAACAGCCTGGATATTAAATGATGGTACGCATCAGACACACAAGGCTTTTTAACTGATCTATTTACAGCTTCAGCATTTCAAACGTCTTGCCTCAGTTGCGTTGACAGCTCTGGAAAGAGCCATCTGTGTAAAAGAAACCACCTCCATGTAAAAGAAAGCTTTTATTTTCACCGTTAGGTATGATCCACCTAACGGTGGAGCTTCCACCCTGATGATGTGCGATAGAAACCCTAGTCCTTTATCTGTGTTCTGTTGACATTTTTGTCACATGTTGGATCGGAACATACAGGTCAGAATAAAATATGTCATTTATTGATATGAACACTTGAACCATTAAACAGGATAACAAGGTACGGCAAGATATTAGGTTGAGTGCAGTCTCTGCTGTGTTGTCCATTGTATTTCTCAGCTTTGGGCCATTTCACAGCACTGTTAACAGATGCTATTGATGCTATTATTTCAAACGATGTAATGATGTATCAGCTGACCGTGTCTAGTCTTATATTCTGGTCTACGCATCTATTTAAAGTCAGTGACCTGATCTATATTATAATCCCATGCAGCTGCGTGATACCGTTCATGCATATAAATTAGCTCCGAGCTAAAGGAAAATGTAAGGATGTTTAAACTGGTTTCCTCATCGTATCAAGTCACTTAAAGCACTTTATACATTACAGCTGTCATTCACCTATTCATACAGTGCTTCTATATCTAGCACCGTTCCCCTGTCACTCTTATCCAAAGACTGGCAGCACAGTCATTAGGAGCAATGTTACAATTGCAGTTCATAACTTGCCCAAGGACACTAACATCTACTGCACAGTACCTTGGAGGAGCCAGGTATCGTGCTACCGACCAAGGAAGTAGATTTACAGTAATTTATTAGGTGACCTCCTTATGTTGCTTTATCGTACAACAGAACCATATGCATGCACACTATTTCCAGCAGTTCTATGTTTAGATAGAGATGAATTACCATGCATCCTTGAGTTTTGTGTGTGTGTGTGTGTGTGTGTGTGTGACAATCAAGCAGTCATAAACAACAGTGAAACTCAATACACAGATCATCACGTGGACAGTGGCATGACAGTGACAGGTCAGTGCTCAGACATGTTGGCCCAGTCACATGACCAGGTCCGTGAGTGAAAAGAGAGTTCTCGACTCACCCATGCTCACCCAGAGATTTGGGGGCTTGCAGGTGTTTGTAACGCCTACTGTACTGTTAAGTCACACATAGCTTTTGTCTCGTCACTGTGCTACTGTATCGTGGGAAACATTCTCTCCTGTCATAATCTTCATTTAATGGTAAAATGAAAAAGGTTGTTGATCACCCATGGAGGTGTAGCGATGGCGTCTTTGTTTGAATCGGGGATCTCAGGTGGTTGTGGAAAACGCAGAGGAATGTCCACGCTGCAGCAGCAGAGAGTGGGTTCGATGATGATGCGTCTTTACAGTGTGTCTTTGTGAATGGCCTAGTGGAGAATGTAACAGATGAGCTTGCCATCGCAGATGAGACAGAGACTCTAGATTCTAGCTCTCACTTCTCTTTCCAGAAGATTAGACAGTCGCCTCCATTAGCATTAGAGGGAGAAGTTTACTTGCAGGTCACGTGTGGCCGTTCCCCAAGCAATTACTATAAGAAATTAATCTGAGGTCCTTTATCCCAACTTATTGCCTGGCTTAGCTTGAGATGAAGTATGTGGCGTGAGAGATGCATAAATGTCATGTGTGTCATGTTGGTTGTAACCAACATCATCTCCCTACTGCTAATCAAAACATATGCCTCTCCTCCATGATAAGATAAGATAAGATAAGATAAGATAAGATAAGATAAGATAAGATAAGATAAGATAAGATAAGATAAGATAAGATAAGATAAGATAAGACTGAAGACAGTACATATCTACATACAAATAACTGCTTGAATATGGTGCAAATATAACAACATTGTATTAACTTTGTGTAATTAAACTGGACTGAAAAACTTGTGCAAATAGAATAACAGCATTGTGCAGTTAAGGGCTGAAAACATTTGGAACATTTGAGCATTGTGTATAATAGTATAATAGGAGGAGACAAGCTCTTCCTGTGCTGCAGAGGGGAGTCATTAAAGACTTTTGTGGCGGTCAGTAGGAGAGACCTCCTGTATCTCTCTGTATTGTAGTTGAGGGAGCGTCTTGCTGCAGAAGCTCTGCTGCCTGGTCAGGGTATTGTACAGAGGGGGTGAGGGATTGCCCTTGATCCTGAGCAGTGTTTGCAGCATTCTTCTATCAAGACGAATGATTCTCCCCTCCAAGTAAAATGTTGACTTTCCAATACAGTGGACACATTTAATTTCTCCAATGTAATCAATTCCTCTGTGGTAAATCTCAAACTCCATTCCCTCTGCAGATCCGCCCCACATTCTGTGTCACTGCTGATCCCCCTGCTCTTTGCCCAGACTACTTTTTCCTCTGTTTCTTTTATGCGCATATCCACAGTGAATCTGTCTGGGTATTAAGCACCTGCAAAGTGTAGGTGACCTATAACTCAATATTGTGCCTGTATATACAAAGATCTAGCACAAGAGCTTGTGCTGTTGCTGATAGGATAACATGCTTCTCACCCTATTGCTTCTTTGTAGAGACTCCACATTCCACATTCAATAGACGAGATACATATTATTTACAAATGAATATAAAAACGGTTGAGGCAAACACCAAGGTGGTGCCTGGAAATTACTTTTGGTTCACAAGCAGTGTAAATTATATTCATTTTTAATAATCACTAGTCATCGGATCCTAGCCATGGTTGGTTCTATCAGCTCTGCTGTTGGTAAGGTGAATAGATGTTGATGCTTACTGAATAGATCTCTCAGGAAATATTCTTATACAGCAGAAGGCACAAGGGAAATAACAGGCCTGTCTGTCACAGCTGTCACAGCTTCCTCAATGACAAGTGACTCTTTCTGCTGTTGCTGTTTTTTTCCTTTCCTGAATGTGTCAAATGTAGATTACATAAATACACAAAAAAGATTTCCTAAATACACAAGATGGCTAAAAAACACAAAGAACTATGTTTTACCCAGAGTTTGATAGGGTAAAACATAAATATCTCTCGGTGTATTTATTGTTGTAACCATGATTAGATACAGTATACAAAAACCAAAACCCAAACGCCCACAAGACCGATTGACCCCCCCCCCCTCCAATTAAAAAAGTTAAAAAGTTAGAATACAAAAATAGTGATTCATTATTTAATTAATGAATGAAAGAAAAATGAAAAAGTGGACAGGATGGTTCCTTCTGGCTATTGTGTGTCAACGATGGTAGCAAGTGAAATAATTTTAATATCAAAAATGTTTACAGATATATTATTTAGAATTATTTATGAAAAATATTATTAAAGCACAAGACCTGTGTAACAGTGTGTCGAGTTTGGGCTTTATACAAGCCACAGTTTCTGAGTTTGTGGAATGACAAACCACAGCAAGGCATTACAGCACAACTCGACCTCTTTTATACGCTTGATGACTAAGATGGGAATAACAGTGCTCATTCAAACAACACAAATGAATTTATTATTGATAACTTTAAATAAGTTCAAAAGAAAAGCTTTCATGGATGAGACCTAGAGGGCCTGACTTGTATAGGTACAACCCTATAGCACAGTATGTTTAAGACAGCTCGTGTGGTCATAAATCACCATGCATACAATTACGTTGTATGTGCTGCAAGGTCTATTGAATATTTGACAACGTTTTGCTGCTTGTGCAGTTTTCAGTGTAGTTCCCTGTCGTGCTGCTCTCACTGGAAGCAGGAGACCAGTCCCCATGTCAGTGTGCACATCTCACAAACACATCACTTTCTACTCACTGTGCTACAGTTCATCCAGAGTCGCAAATCATTCAAAACTATAATTGGGTTACTATACTTCCTGCTGCAAAGGTCTTTCACTGGTTCTAATTATCAGCAGCCAGCAGCTTAAAGCTGCGACAAATAAATTTTATTTAATTCAAATAAACGATTGTGGGCTAAAAGGTTCGTCAGGCCGAACAGTTCATCACCACAGGCCAACTCCAGCTCTTCAAAAGCATCAAAATTATACATTTAAGACGTACAATGAAACGATTAAGCCACTGTGCTCTGTTTATGTTGGAGTGGAGAGGTAGGCAGTTCTGAAACAGGTGAGAATATGAACCTCCAAGTCAGACTTATCCGATAGTGACTACATTTCACCAGCCAGTTCCAGCCTCTCTTCTCTTGTGAAGCCTCGCCATGCCTCTTCAGTGATTCTGCATTATAGAGAGCAGAGGAATGAAGGAGAAAACTTCTAGTTCTTGTGGGACACCGAGGAAAAGAATCCAGAAGCAACGTTTTAAGATAAGGTAATAAAACGGTGTAATAAGATGTAATAAAATAAGGTTATTGGATTTCTTGTATAACCCTGGTCAGGAAGATCAGTCATATCTGCTAAATATTCAGCTGCTAACAGGAGCTAGTTGGGGATTATCAGAACAAAGGTAAAATAATGATTTGTCACAGTTTAAATAGGTCACTGCCTTTTCATATATTATTTGTTCTTTGTCTTTGCCAGGTGTCTGTAGCTACATGAGACATTATACAGTATATATAGCAACACCTCTCTATACTTCCATTCTAACTGTGGCTTTGTTTTAGCTTTAGTGCTGTTGGTGTTGTCTGATACTTTGTAGCATCTGATAATATTCATAGTAATAGGAAGTTACCTGTCACAGTAACAGCAGTCTGTGATACCTCACTGAAATACACGGGAGGCTTGTTGAAATGTTTGCTGTGAACCAGCGACAACAGATCTCCCCTTGTTTGTCACATCCTCTCGTCCCAGGGCAGGTCTGTCATTGAAAAGAGCCAGTGTCACCTCTTATACGGAGAGAAAACAGCAACTATCCCGACAGTATTCCCACCAGGGACACGGCTGATGAGAAAGCTGCACTTCATGGTGACAGTTAACCTACTGTCCACAGATACTCATCAAAACATATAGAAGTGGAGTTCCTACTCAAGTTAGATGATTGAAAACCCATAAATGAAGGCTACATTACTACTACTGCTTTTTTTTCTGTTATCTAATATATTGTTGTATTAAGAATGTGTAACAAAAATCAAAAAGCTGCAATAAGAATTGCTCGACTTTTGCATCATTATCTGCACAAATGCTAATGATCATATGATCAATGTTTTATCCTTCACATAACATCACGGAGGAACGTTTGCAAGGCTGCAGGTTTATGCTGTGTCTGCGTTTTTCATTTGATCGTATTAAGCCTTCAGTGATTCCAAACTTTTTACCGCCGTGAACAGAAGTGTGGATTGGTGGCATGTTTGTAGCCTGTTCCGCTAAGAGAAAGAACAGAACAGAATGGCACTCACGCTGAAAACTAATGACAGGCTGACGTGGCCAGATGCTCAATAAGATGCACTGTCACACAACATCTATCTATCTATCTATCTATCTATCTATCTATCTATCTATCTATCTATCTATCTATCTATCTATCTATCTATCTATCTATCTATCTATCTATCCATCCATCCATCCACACACACACCCACAAACACACACACACACACGCACACACACACACATATATATATATACTCTGTATATATTTATGTATATACATGTACTTACATATGTTTGGCTGTGTCTGTGTGTGTTTGTGTTAAGCGAGAAATAGGGAGCGGGGGGAGAGAGAGAGAGAGAAAGAAAGAGAGATAGAGAGAGAGAGGGGAGATAAATCAAAGTGCTACGAGGAACTGAGCTAGAGAAAGAGAGACGGGGAGAGAGAGTTCAGAGGAAGAGAGGTGGGGCAGAGGCGGTCTTTCATTCTTTTCAGTGCTACAGCCACACACACACACACAGAGAGAGAGAGAGAGGGAGAGAGAGAGGGAGAGAGAGAGAGGGGGGCACAGCACTCTCTTGAGCACAGTGTCGGGCAGATGCAGAGAGAGCAGCATCAGCAGCAGCATCGAGAGAGTGATTAGAGTGAAACAGCGGGGCGAGTGGGAGTCTGCACACATCTGTCTGCTGCACGAGGTAATAACCATCACTCCATTCAACACTGCCTCTCCCTCTCTCTGCTTCCCTCCTTCCTCTTTCACCCGTCTTCTCATTTCTTTCTTTCACTCCAGCTTCACCGCAGAGATATGTCTTTTAAACTGCTGCAGCTGTTTGGGTTGATGTGTGAGCGGATAAGTGTCTGTAATTGAGCCAGTGTTTTTGTGTGGGAATATTTAGATGTGTGGATGAGGAAATGATCAATGGAGAACCGTCACACTCCACATGTGCAGCTGCTGTAGATTGTAACGGTAATCATTTACACTGTTGACTGTGATCAATGTTTGCAGTCTTGCATGCAGAGCAGAGCAGGCGGCTGAACAACCACACATTTTTTAAGCAACCTCAGAGTGATATTTGAAAAAAGCAGAGACTTTTCTGACTGATGCAAATGAGTGACATGTAAATGTGTGAGTCACGCAGCCACTGTAAAGTTTTCACAGAGCTGACCAGTAATACTCAAGCTAATGTGACAATCTCCATCTGCTTCTGACTTTAGCTTCCATCTTCGTCTAATAACTGGTGTTTGGGTCAGCTTTACTTTTTGCTGTATGCATTACTGTATATGCTTTGTTGTTGTTGAGGGAATTCAGTTTTCTCTACATGGTGCTGTTTTTTTCCCCCAGTGTTCACCAGTGGCACAGCACATCCTGCACATTTGTTACGTTATCATATTATAATATTCTGTAAAATAAAATTTAAAAAAAATGGAACTTTACCTCTATTACCAGCAGCCGGTCAAAGTTCTCAAGTTATCAATTGAAATATATTTGATTGATTTGTTTCTGACCAGAAACTTTGTCTATGGACTAGTGAAGGTGAATGGTAACAACAGTACTTCAATGTCTTCCAGAATTTTGTCGATTTGCATGACATGTTTCAGCTGTTAGATATTTCTGATGAGACTTATATTCCCCAAGGGGATCATGAATATATGTGAACTGGAGTATGTGTGAACTGGAGTAACTTTGGCTGTCTCATGAATTTTTCTCATGCCAAATACAAACATTACATTACCATCAGTCTTTTCTGATAGTGACCACTATCCCGAGGCACTGAGTCACATAAATGATTTAAGGCTTCCTGTATCTAAATGTAATCTATTATTCATTTTCTTACACTAGGCTATATAAAAGTGCATATTTGCATTTGTATCATTGTAGTAGAATGCTTTTACCATAAATATACATCAAATCCCCCTCTTTAAATACTGAAACCAGTACTTGATATGCATTTGTTTTTCTTTTCTGTTTTAGTATTAGTTCCTTATTATTAGTTAGAATGATTGCATCTTCTATTATGCCTCTATTATATATTGTTTTTTTTTAGGAGGATGTCAAATAAAATGCACCAAGTGATTAGATAGAGAGCATTATCATTTAGGTATTAAAGTAATCATATCGATTGTAATGACCGATATTCACATCACATCAAATTGGTAAAAATCATTTGAAATATAATTCAAATTTTTCATGCTGCACAAATCGAAGAAGCTAGCTTACCCATCATAAATGTGTTCAAATGTTGTTTAAAGGTTCCCAGACATTTAGTTCCATACACAATGAATAGAAATATAATAATATATAGTTTATATCATGTATATTGCATGAGTTTTGTTAGAGAGACTCCTTAGAAAATGGATCAAGGAGGTAGCGGTACTTTGGCAATGTGACTAGCAGCTGTTCAACCAGACTAAAGTCCCTTTAGATTTCAGAGTAAATAATGCTGACAAAAGCAGGTCCTTATATTCAAGCTCCTTTTTGTCAAATTCTGCTAATGGGTGTATTCAACTTTATGGGCTCTGAGCAGCACAGGCACAGCTGATGACGCATGCTGGACTAAACACAATGCATGATGGTTAGACATGTTGCCACTCTGCTGAACAGGACAATGTCAGAAAAAAGGGGAATAAATACAGTATTCACTGTTGATATGAAAACATGGTCAGTTCTGTGCAGGTTTACCCTGTAGGTCTCACAATGGATCAGCAGAAGATCATAATAACACAGACCAGTGTTACTGCAATTTTGTATTGCACACACCAGTCCAGCAGAGTTCAATTCACTGTGGTTGTCTTTTATTGTTACTCACACACACACATGCTTTTTAACACACTCTTCCACTCCTCTGCTCTCTGGAGGGCGCAAAGTCCAGCTTTTCAATAATGCAAACTCAAATATATAATCCTGCTACTCTCCTCCACCTGCAGCCTGTATGTGAGTGTCTTTGTGCGTCAGTCTCCACTGTAGGCAAGAATTTATTTCTCTCTCTCTCTTTTTTTTCTTTTTATAGTGGTGGAGGAAGAGAACTTTGCTGTGGAAACTGTCAGTACATGTGGCAACAAAAGACCAAATGACTGATTTCACATGACAACACACTGTCATGTGTTATGTGCTAGAGATAATTTAAAGAGTGAATGAACCAAGTGTTGACATAAGACTTATGTTTTTTTTTTACCGATATCCAGTATACTGATATGGTCCTATTAATTTCCAACACAAAAGTAAACAAAACATAGGTATCTCAAAAACTATACATCACATCGCTTTTATTTTGACATTTTGAGGGAAAAAGTAAAAACCGTTACCAATAATTTCCTATATTAAATTTGAATGCCAATATCGGCCGATAATATCAGACATCTCTAAAAAGAACTAAAGAAGCCTTTTGGATGAAAGCTTATAAACATTATCTGAAACTCAGCTCAAAGTCCAGGTTACTAACAGGCTCGAAAAGCACCACAAGTCAATTTATTTTAATTTATGTTGTTGCTTCTGCACAGGTTGCTGAAGTAGCAACATGGGCATTAGCAGCTACATCGCTGCCATAACTTTAGGTTTCATATTGTAGAAGACGTGTCCAGAATAGAGTGTCTGCTCTGGGACAAGTCGAGATGTTTCACCTAGCTTCATAAACCTTCCGTCCTCATGCCTTTGGTATGTCAGAGAGTGAAGGTGTGGGTTGGAGCACTGGGTTCTGACATATCTCTGTATCTCCTGTGAGCAGCTGTGGAGATCTGTGAAAGCATCCAAGCTCCCACTGTGCTGGAGGCTTGAGCACAAGCTATGATGAGAGAAATTTCACACTTCTGTTTCTGTCACTCCTCATATGTACAATTCCACGAGGGAAACAACACAGTCGTCTTCCGTAAGTGTGTATCACTGAGCCCAGCACCCTCCCTCTCTCTCTTTCACACTCTTTGCCATTAAGTACGGCCCATGTCCGTGAAGCTATAAAAAGACATGAGGTCAGACAACACACTGTAAAAACTGTGTGTTTTTTTTCACGACAGAAAAAATACCAACCAGAAACACAGCTAGACATTATATACAGTAATGATCCCATCGCTATTAAAAAAGAAAATGACTTAGATGCTGAGTATTTAAATGGGGTTTTGACTCACAGCTCTATGTGGTTATATTCCATCAGATGTGGGGACAAACAATTCACTGATACTGCTGTTATTTTTAAGAATAAAGCAGAAAGCATGAAACGTTAGGTTTTGGGCTGTCCCAATATGACAAAAACTGTCACATGGCTCCCACCCAATTCGACATCTGTGCTCGAATGACACGGCAACGTGGACCCATCATGTCAGCCCTGACACATAAAGTCACAGCTGGTAAAGGTTGGACTCGCACATTTACACATAAGGTTTCTTTACTTTCTAATTCAGTTAAATGGCACCAAATCACAGCATACATTAACCCCAAGCACTTTACATGGTAAACTCAGGACCTTATTGATGTTCCCAGAATGACTAAACACTTGGTGGCAGAGGAAAGAAAAATAGAGAAAACAAAATGAGACTCAGGATTGAAGAGGCAAAGCGGCTTGTCAGGCTGCTTGCAACAATGAGGGCGATAGGAGTGCCACTTGTAATGTTATTGATAATAGCAGTTGCAGCGGTTCCTGAATCAGAGTTGCTTGCAGAATGAGAGCAAAGAGAGAGAGAACCCATGTGACGAATGCATGGGAGAGGGAGAGCGAGAGAGAGAGAGAGAGAGGAGGAACCCCCACTGAGACACACCTTAGACTAACATGCTGCAAACAAGACAATGAACACAAACGTATATAATTGTGTGAAAAAAAAGAGGATGGCATATATTTTGAATGGAGAAGTACCTGGTATAAGTCTATGTACACCACTATGTGTTTTGTAGGTCAGTGTGAGTACTTCAAATTCAGATCTTGTGTGTCTGGGCAGCCAATGGAGTGAGCTCAGAATGGGGGAATTCAATCACATTTTCTGGTAGTGGTCAGGATTGGTGCAGCAGTGTTACAAGCTACAAACTGTTGAGGCATGACTGAAGTAGACCTGGGAAAGAAAAAAAAATACACTATTTTCAGCCATGATGAGAAACTGCATGGATCAAAATCTCTGTACTGGCTACTGAAAGAAATAATCTCTTCTTTAAATGGTGAAGAGCTACCATGATGTCAACTTGATATGGGATGTCAGTGACAATCTCTCAGATAAGATATGATTAAAGAGGTAACCATGAGGATTTGAGAAAGTGACAGGTTTTCTGGGTTAAATGGGGAAGAATAAGTGCTGGATTACATTTGTGAATATTGTAAGAGGACCAAGGATAGACACCTGAGGTGCACCACATCCAACTAGAGAAGAATAAAACAGAATATTACTGTTAATAAAAAATTGACAAAATAAAGATCCAAACATGGAATAGCTATGATACCAAAATGTAAATGATGCATAACAGGACATGATCCATTCTATTGAATGTTGGGTGAAAAGTGAATTACCTGGATCCCTTTGCTCCTACATTTACTGCTAACTGCTTCTGCTTTACTGCTAACACTCCCTAACATATACAACATTTGCCTGGCTGCCTGAAGTTGTGTAAGTTAGGAGTCTGTAAGAAGGGGTGATTTAATGAGACTTCCTGTAGACCTGGAAACACGCATCGCAGATCCAGACCCAAAGTGTCTGTGTGTGTCTGAATCCATATCACACAACAGCAGGCTCTGCCTCACATGTGAGTGAGTGAATCGGGGCAACTTCCTTTTTAATAGCTGTGGCTAATTGGATGTGAGCGTGACATTGCAGTGACAGTGATACTGCCACTCTTTACTCAGTAATCTGAACCTTAACGTGTATAAATACAGTTTACATGCTGTTTCATAGTATAATAACTGGAATTTGAAAATCCATCATTATGACATCACTTTGCTTACAATCTGCAAATATTTATCTTAGTAAACGGAATAATAATGCTTAATATCAACTGTCAAATACAATGGGCATTTTTGTGTTTAGCTGTGAAAGAAAATAAAACAGCCACATGTGGTGTACTATGACATCTGGAAGTGACTACATTTCTTTGGGCCTTCCAGAACCATTCCACTTTTAATGCTGTTTAATGATGCCCCAGTGTTGCTGTTAATGGTTTAATTAGACTGAGGCATTCAAACCCACGATAGGGTTGATGAAGGGAATAATTTAGATTGAGAAATGCAAAAGACTCAATAGATGATACAGCATCAGGGACTGTGGTATTATTTTCTTTGGCAGAGGGGGGTACTTTTGTAATGGATCTAGCTGGGGGTACTTGCTCCTCTGTATATGCCCCTGTGCTAATTCACCAGTCAGCCCTGCCAGCTGTTTCTGCCACACACACACGCACACACACACTGCTACCACTGTTTCTAGTTTACTCATTTACCTCTCAGTGTTTATACCAGTCACTTCAACCTTGCGGTTTCATGAGCTCCTGCCTGAATTTGATGTTGGCAGACACTATTTATTACCTGGACTGATGTTCAACAAAGTCATTGTGACAACTTCATCCACTGTGCATTGTAGACTTCCACAACTTTGTTGGTGAGCAGCCAGTGCTCTTATTTAAAGACATATAAAAGGTGTATTTATTTTATAAGGAACAAATGTAGGCCATACAACCTATAAACATTCAATTCAACTGACCTTTCTATTTTTATTTAAAGACTCACACTACTCACCCACAATTTCACATGAGCCTTAGAACAGGCTTTGGATTTGACATTTCAACAATCGCACAAGCCATGGAAGAATATATTATTTATGTTGTAAGGAAGTGCAAAAGAAATGATAAAATTTTAAATGTGAGACAACCATTCATTTAAGCATTAATTCTTTATAATATTAAAAATGTATTGATGGACACTAGTAATTCCTTTGACAATGAGAGGGCCTTCTTGCTTTAATGTGAACAAGTTTTTTTAATGTTCAGATGTTGGAAGGATGCTCAGCTATCACGTACCAATTCACATGCCCTGTTGTAATTAATCAAGTACAGAAAATATTACCTGTATGTGAACGTGTATCAACACAATCATCCGTATCCAGTATGCAACATCAGCACACTCTGTTTAGCAGATTTTCATTTTTATTACTCTGTCATAGAATGATTTAGAATGCATTTTGCTTTTAACATAACCACAATTTTAGAAATTGTTATTAGAGAGCATGAAGGTTTTATCAGAACAGTTATGTTGGCAAACACAGTCACAACATAAGCAATGTTCAGCACATTCAGAAGGGTGTATTTAAATTAATGAGGTGTCACCATATTACAAAAGATTGCCATTAAATTCGAATGTGTGTTTATCCGTGTGTTGGAGACTGAACAGCAACAGAATCTGCTGGTGGCTACAGACAGGTCCCCATCATTTTTTGCTTTATCAACATCTATATAGCACTTCATCACTGGATGACTGTGATACACGAGGTGACAGCAAAACACTGCAGTGACTGGCACATTTCACAAAGTACAGGAAGGTTATGCCTTCAAAATAACTTAATAACTCACGATACATGCAAGTTGTACAGCTACAGTGACTTTAAGGAAAGTTGTTGTTTCAGTGTGTTTATTTTTTCCATCTCTTTTCCTTTCCTTTCTGTTTCCTCCGTGGTTTCCAGTGGGAAGCGCTCTTTCAGAAAAAGGCTGTGTCACACACTGAAGCCCAGTTACTGTTGAACAGCCTCCAGACTGAAATCCAAAAACAGATGGTGGATTGTCTGGTATTCATATTGTAGCAAGTCTAACTCACTGCTGATAAAGGGTAGCTCCATTGGAACTAACCCAAAAATATTTATTACCTTGTTTATATATATATAACCTTGTTTCATATGTGTGTGTGTGTGCGTGTGTGTGTGTGTGTGTGTATATATATACTGTATCTATACTGTATATATATACACATACTGTATTTATAGGACAGTTTCATTTCACAATGAAACTGAATTGCCAAGTTTATGGCTGTGTTAGGGTTGTATGTGGGTGTCTGTGTGTGTGTGTTGTGTTTGTGTGTGTGTGTGTGTGTGTGTGTGTGTGTGTGACTTCTGTACAAAGTAAAATTAATTATACAATATTGTATGTATTATCATGGCATTTAACAGCCAGTAGAGATGGTCGTTCACATGCAGAGAAAAAAATGTGCATCTCTAAAACAGAGGGAGTCCATTAGTGGCTGTGTAGTCCTGAGTCTCTGGAGAGAAGAATGGAACAGGTTGTTTTTTTATTTTTCCTAAATGAGCCAGTCCAGGTTTGCTAAGCTGAGTGAGCTGACTGCAGTGTGTGAACAACTCTGATCTATATATGTGCTTTCCACTACTGTTCCAGTACCAAGTGTAATGCTGTTGAAGGCTGTATGCTACAGTGGTCAGCATCAGAATTTCATATTTGCCTTAGACAGTATATACTGTATATGTGCTGTCAAACACACCATCTGTTACTGTTTCTCTCCCAGCTATCAAAGCAAGTAAACGTGCAATTGAAGGAGTCTTTTGAAAGGAAAATAAAAACACTGGGATCTTGACAAGCTGTTCACACTAAATCTACATTCACATGCAACCCGTGTACTGAGAGTGCTGCAGAAATGTGCCTCGGCTCACTATCATCCTACCACTCATCCAGCCACCTCTCCAGCCATGCATTTCCATCAATCAGTGTCTGTTTGTGGAAGGGCCTTGCATGCTGATAGAGCAGCATTGTATGATAAATTAAGTTCCTTCATCCATCTACATGAAATGTTTCATATAAATGGATGGAAGGGGACAGTATCTCGCCACATTTACCGAGCAGACACTGTATCAAGCATTAAACACATTTTGCACTTAGAACCCAGAAGAAATTGTGTTGTGAGATGCACAAAGCTGCCAGGCTGCAGCTGGAAGTGTCCAACAGAAGCCATCATGCAGAAAACTGAAAAAGACTGCACATTTAGGTTTTTACGGAAAGACTAAGTGACTTAAAATATGTTCATGCATACTGTTACACATTCAAAGCTGAGGCTTTGAAGCAAATGAGTCAAGGAACTCTTGGGAGGTTAAAAAAAAAGGTGGAATTAACTGCCACCCCCTGTTTTGGTTCAAAGGCAGTCCCTGGTGCTTTAACTCACAGATCTGGAACTCCATTTTCTTAAAGGGATGTATTATTTTTTAGTATCATTATTGTTTTCTATAAACTCCGATTCCTCTAATCGATTTCTCTTTTCTCATCCACTCCAAGCCCCATTAACAAAAAAAGTAACACTGACCTCAGTGGACCTCAGTGCAAAAGCTTTTATATACAATATTGTGATTAAAAGAATAAATCCAATTCTATTACTAGTTACTAGTGATTTTGTTTGCTTTCTGAACCTACAAACTGGTAAGAGGATGAGACATGATGGCTAACTGTTACATACGCTTCTGAAGGCCAAAGCCTCTTTAAATAAACAATACATAAATATTGTGCTGCCATAAAGTGTAGTTGTTTTGTCTGTGTGCGTGTGTGAGTAAGCCTTATAATGTAATGTAATATTCAGCGTTGTTTACCTTTGGGTGTATGCAAGAATGGCCATGTAGCAGCTAGGTTTTCAAAAACAGGAGGCTTGAGGCAGAGGTTGTGTGAAGCTTAACCAGGTGTTTTATTTCACCAACACTGACATAACATATACGGACATAAAAAACACACTGTGGACCAAGAGCCCAAGTGATCCTACCAGCAGCAGCAGCTTGTGGTGACAACTGGCAGCCTTTTATATCCTGCTGCTGGTACCATCCTAAACCCTGACCCACCACAGGGAAATTGACTCCTTCCATTAAATCTCAAAATAACAAACATAGAACAAAACCGTAAGATACATTTACCAGTTACCATGCTATGTTTAATATCTGTTACGGCTGGGGTGCAGAGCAGGTTGGGATCAGTGACCAGGCGAGTTGGGTGAGAGAGAAAAGCTGTTTTTATTTACAGCAAGGACCACAAAAATTCACAAAAAATCAGGAAGGTTCCAAAAAGGGAACAAACAACAAAATGCCGTGGCAGGCTTGGAGGCAGCGAGTCCGGGTGCAGCACGAGGAGGAAGGCTAGTGATCGCAATACTCCAGCGTTGAACACAGGTCCGCCAGAGACATAAATAGGATACCAGGTAATCACCGAATGCCGGACACCTGTGTGTAATTGATCACACCCGGACTCCACCTCAGCCACGGCAACCCCTGCAAGACAGGGAAAAGGGAAACAAAAACCACAGCAACCAACACAGATCATAACAATATCAGTGGTAACAATTAGCCTGTATATTATATCTACATGTTACCAAAGAAACTATTAACTATGCACTGCCCCTACACCAATCAACTCATAGTATGACCCGGAACCTTTCAATAATGCCCAGAGGAAATGGGGACTCTTTTCACCTGAACACCCCGGACAGGAGACAAAAGGCTGTGTCCGAAATCGCTCCCTAACCCATATATAGTGTACTATATAGTGACCACGCCATTTTGTATTGGTGTCTGAATGCTTAAGGATCATAGCATGTCCACTATATAGTGCACTCAATATATTCCACAATTCACCGCGACCATCCGATGGTCACTAACTGGAGCAAGATATCCCATCATGCATTGCCAGAAATTCTCTGGGCTGCGCGGAAGGGAAAATGACAGACGGACGGGAGGAAAATATACATAAACATTATAAAATATAACAAAATATGAAAATAAAAAGTACAAGAATCAAAAGCCCCTAATTTATTAAAAACGCAGTAGTAAACGGACAAGTATTGTGTGAGACGACAATAATGTGGTACGTTTTAATTGTGCGACAGCAATGACGTAATTACAGGCGCCGAGAGTAGTGTCCGAAAGATTTTTCTGTTGAGCTCACTATATAGTGCACTACATTTATTTTCCTATGTAGGGAGTAGGGAATGAGTGAGTGATTTCGGACACAGCCAAAAGGTAAGTGACTTAAACATGCTTCACACTTTCCACTTCTCATATTGCACATTGTCACAGCGATGCTATCTCTTTTTGGTTAAGCATTACCACATTAAGTATGTTTGTTCAGGCTACCAAACTAGCCACACTAACTGAATGTTTTACTTGCAGGCCTGGCCTCCAATCCATCCCTACTGTGGGCAGCATAGGACCTGCACACACACACACATATGTTGCAAACACAATTTGTAATTCGTAGTATCAATAAAACATTCATTTCTATGTTTGGTGCCTCATTTTAACACTATGTTCACTCATAGTGATAAGCTTGTCAAAAAGTGAAGATGACCTTCATGACAGTGTAAATTATGATGATGGGGACGGCTGGCGGGGGGGCAGCCGGTAAGGAGATGCACACGGACACAGATGCGTTCGGGATCGTGGCGATACCGTAGGTTTATTCACAACACAGGGTCTACACGGTTGATATCAGAAATCTAAAGGAAATGCTCATTACACTCGCGATATCAACCCCTACGGTGTGTCAAGAGGGACAAAAGGCAATTCACCACAGTAAACTCTTATTGTGGCGTGGTGTTATTGCGACATCTAGTGGCACAACTTATTATTTACATAGGATTACAAACACATGAATGTATGTTCCGACTAACGCCAAAATTCGGTTACAACACATTCTCAGGAACGGATCTCCGTCGTGACTCGAGGACCCCCTGTAGTCCACTACATTTATTTTCCTACGTAGGGAGTAGGGAATGAGTGAGTGATGATGCTATCTCTTTTTGGTTAAGCATTACCACATTAAGTATGTTTGTTCAGGCTACCAAACTAGCCACACTAACTGAATGTTTTACTTGAAAGCCTGGCCTCCAATCCATCCCTACTGAGGGCAGCACAGGACCTGCACACACACACACACACATGTTGCAAACACAATTTGTAATTCGTAGTATCAATAAAACATTCATTTCTATGTTTGGTGCCTCATTTTAACACTATGTTCATTCATAGTGATAAGCTTGTCAAAAAGTTAAGTAATGAAGATGATCTTCATTACAGTGTAAATTATGATGATGGTGGTTACATGTAGAGAAATCATATTGCAAATAACTTTTGATTCATCTGGTTGTACATTGAGCAGGATGTATTGTTTCTGCACGCTGACTGGCAAGCATGAACTATCACGATTCAAAGCTGCAAGTTCAACAATGCGCCTCATTCACTCATGTTTACATTTTACACATGGATTAACTAACAAGCGCAAA
Source organism: Trinectes maculatus (assembly GCA_016785345.1). NCBI lineage: Eukaryota > Metazoa > Chordata > Actinopteri > Pleuronectiformes > Achiridae > Trinectes > Trinectes maculatus. The sequence continues at coordinate 22,996 of JAFBJQ010009309.1, read as the reverse complement.
TCACATTAGCAGCTGTCTGCAAGAAACCCTGCAAGCCAAGTTTCCCATTTAAGGATCATTTCAAAGTTAGACTCTCACTGAATATAGCTGTTTGCTCAATGGTCCTTATTGGATAACATTTACAAATCCTTTTAATATTCAACACAGAATGTATGAATATTTCACTGCCTTTGTGTCTTTGTATCCGTGGACCCGAAAGCCTTTTTAGCAGTCATGGCCGTCTTCACACTCTGTTTTCTGAAGACACAGTATTCAGCTTGTAGGTTTCAGTGCTTTGCACTTTCCTTATCTCTTTCTCTCTTTTTCTATCTCTGAAGTTTCACTGCCGCTGCACACACTGAACAGCACAATGTGCTCCGCGGGCCCCCGCTGTCAAACCATTTCTGGTGTATTGTGATTCTGGGTCTGTATTGTTATTTTTTATTATACATCAGTCAGAGACGGCTGGATGAATCATTTAGCAGGCAGGTGGGAGGATAAAGACATGGTCTTGCAACAGCACTGTGTCACAGTCGCTGCAACCCTGCATCACCAGTGCTCGTTTGGGTTCTCGTGTCCTGTAGTTCTTTGTTGTAGGTGGACGACATTTGTTTCCTTGATGGTGTAACTACACTTAAGCCACAACCCTGATGGTGTATGGTTTATTATGGTATTTAGGAAAGACAAAGATTAGGCAGAAAAATGATGAATCTAATTATTCTTTATGTTGATAGAAATGCAGTGTGTATTCAAGTCACAGCCTCAGCCTTCCTTCAGATGTCCGCTGTGTATTCCCCCCTCCAATTAGAATCATAATTCGCATCATTGGAAGCTAATCCATGGTTAATTGCTTTTGATAGATCTCTAGAAACCAGAAGGAATTGTAGCACAGCCTTTGCCCTTGGATTGCTGCAGAAGGGTAGTTCGATTTATTGTTTTTGGTTTTGAGATTGACAGAATAAATCCCTTCAACCAAACTCCTCTATGTGAAGTGCAGGAAACTCCAATAGTGTACGCTCATTTATTTGTTTTAATGCATTTTAACAGAATTCAGTGTTTGCTTTAAGCGTGTTTACACACTGAGGAACATCAGCGTTTGTTGCTGGGATCAACATATGTGGAGCTTGCTGTTCCTGCATGTGTCCGAGCAATTTTTATTTAATTGCAACTGCGATAGAGTTTATTAATGCTGTAAAAATCCTCTCTAAGTAACACACGCAGACACACACACACACACACACACACACGCACACACCACACACACACAGTGCCCTTTGCTTGGTCTCTATGTGTCTCAGGACAGTTGTGTAGGTGAATTGTTTCTGCTCCAAAAGGCTGTAGAATAGTTTGATCCAGGGGAAGGAGAGATGTGAAGACACACTCTCTGGGAGTGGAAGTGGAGCTGAGGTCGAACTTCTTCCCATTGCTGAGTAAACTTTTCATGAGTTTCTTCAGAAAAGTGACATTATGCAGTACATCATTCCAGGTGAAGGTGGAGAAACACCATGAGCAGTCTTACGAGGGCTTAGTCCCTTCGGGTATGTTTGTTCCCACCTTGTATTTAAGATTCATGCATCTACTGAAAAATTGCAAGGACAACAATAGTCAGAGCCAAAATTCATGTGACTGTAGGGTAGGGCCGGCCTACGGAAAACAAATAGAGGGAAATCGCTCACTCAGTTACCTGCTCACTGTATATGGTGGTAAAACTTTAAACCTTTGGCTGTGAATCTGTTTCCTTCCACTGTAACTATTGACAGTTATAAGCAAAACAAGCAGATGTGTCAAAAAGAGTGAGAAAGAGAGGATGTGGGATGCACGCTGCAAACAGATGTTTCTATGCACCTCCCCCTGCTAGTTTTGATGGATGATCTTGAATCAGTTTCACATTTAGAACTCATAAATGCATATGTACCTTATAACTGAACTACTTTTGTTATTTAGCCAATCTGAGGCTGTTGCCTGATCAGATATTACACAGGCAAAGCAATACTGATGTATTTATAAATGTACCCTCAAATGTTTTGATGTGAATGTTAAAAAAAACAGCAAAAACAGGCAACAGTATTTTTATCTGGTATCTTATTAAAGCAATTAGTGTGCGTGACTGGAGTCACTGTCAGCATCTAAATAAAAGCTGAAAATTAAGAAGCTACAGTCTGGTTTAGTCTTTCTTTAAAAATGTCTGAATATCAGTTCTGTTGTTTGCAGTCGATAAAGCAGTGTAGGTACACAGTGGTACAACATTGGTGGAGTTTCTCAAAAATATAATGATCTCTTTAATTCCATCTGTTTATGTATTATTATTTTATTTATAATAATCTATGTAGGTCCTACATAATTTCCAACCATGTTGGACTTACTTTTTGACCTTTGACCTTTTGACCAAGAAGTTGAGGTCACCAAACTTCAACGTTTCTAGCCCACCAACAGATCCACTTTGAACTTGTTCTCTTGACACTGCAGATTCTGTGTTGTGGTCAGTTGTGGATGGACTAATGCAAGTTTTGTTTGAGTACAGTTGTCACCATGCCACAAAACGTTTTAACCCTTTAAAGGGCATTCAACCATTATTGGAGGACATACAGTAACAAGACTTAATTACTTTTGTGACATTTTTCATTCCAATGGAAGAGGGACAGATCAAACGTCAGACGTGATCTGTGATGGAGGGTGATCTTTGCTGATTGGCTGGGTGGAGACCACATGCTTCTTAACCGCACATGAGGTGCGGGATTGGCGTCATGTGTGGAAATGACCAAAAATAGTCACTTACATGATAAGGGTTGATTGGTTGTTGGTCTGTCTAATTGCATTCAGAGGCATTTTGGTCTGTGACCTCTGATAATGCTAGTTGAGAATCTCTGGAATCCACAAATCCTTAATCAAATCAAAAACATCTATATTATGCATCCCCTATATTATTCTTTTATTTACTTTTCAAAATCAAAATAATGACACAGGCTGCAGTCACAAAAATACACTGAGTCTGTGCATCTTGTAGGATATTGTGTGCCCCCACACTAGTCAATATCCCTTTTTTAATAATCCACTAAATATCCAACAATGTCCTATCTATGAGATGACTTCAGTGACCTCTGAAGATGCAGAGGTGTTCCCCTCGTGTCAATATGACCATCACAGCGGGGTGGGTTCAGATTAATCTACAGTTTGGCCTTGTTGCAGCTTTGTTAATAGAGCACATTCAGGTGAAATTAAAGTTGTATCAATTGTACCATATTGCCAACAAGTGTATTTATATGTTGTTCACTAAAGGATTCCAAGCAGAACAGGCTCTCATATGGTTGGAATAAGTCTGTGAATATTTTCATTCATCCAGGTCATAGTTATCTTCAAGGAGATTGAATCGAACGCAACTGGATTTTTGGTTTTTGCCTTTTTGAAGACGTTTCACCTCTCATACAAGAGGCTTCATCAGTTCATGCTCGCTGACTAGGCTGAGACTGGTTGGAATATGTCTCTGTATCTTGTTGGAAAAAGCAGAAAGAATAATGCTCTGGGACTTGAATTATTAATGAGCAGCATCACTAAAGGACTCTCAGGGCTAGCTGGTCTTGATAATGTGCACATTGCATTCTCATTGGCCTCTGCATAACAACTGTCCTCATTCTGAAGCATCCATGTTATCATTCAAACTGAAATATTGTAATGTATACTGTTTGACATATATACAAGAGCCCAACATTGCATTGTTAAACATGGCTGCTCGCCTTAAACAGCTAATGGAAAATGTTTTTTTTTCTGTCTAGCCCAGCATACAGTAGGAGATAGGTCCTCCTCTGTGGGGAGCACCAGGTTTTTATGTTTGGTTCCCTTTTTTTCACTGTTTACATGCAACATATCCTACACAGTCATAGGTATTGATTTCCACTGTTATGCTGATGACACACATTTATACGTACCACTTAAGTCTGGTTCCACATATGTTTCAATGTTTCTAATTTTCTAGAGCTTATTGACTTTTTTCTTTATTGTCTTTTTTTGTCATTGTAATTTAGAAATTTATTTTGTGGTCCAATAGGTTTACACTGGCAAACCCTTACAAACAATGGTACTGAACACTGAGCTGAAAAAAGATTGTAAGTTGACTAGATCTTCCAGAAGTGCTTTGCTTTCTAATGGCACTAAAAGCTGGCATTTGACATAAGTCATAATCTACTGAATTGGGTAATATTGATAATTCAAAGGGTGGAAACCACATAGAGCCTGATAAGGGGTCTCAGTCTCCTTTCTAATTTTGTCCTTTCTTCTTTTCAATTTATAATTAGATCCTTAGATCATTAGATCCTTCGCACTTTCAATTGAACTTCATGTACAGACAATGCTGTTTGGTTCATGAACTGTCAATTTTTTTCCTATAATTGCAGTAATATTGCAGTTCTTTTGGCTTCTCCAGTGTCAAATTCTTTCATATAATTGCAGCAGTATGGCAGGTCTGTGCATTCAGACTGGGAACATGTATAATAAGCTCAGGTGGAATGGCTGCCATGAAAGGGAGATGAGCAGAGCAGGATGGAATTTGCACCATGTACACTTTGTTAAAGCCCTGTGAGGCAAATTGAAATTTGTGAATATGGGCTACACAAATAAAATGTGATTGATTGATTGATTGATTGATTGTTAAGAGACAATGTGTTTACACAGACATATAGGAAAGCACAAGGGGTTCTAATTTGTGCGTGTACCTGTAACGTAACCTCTGTGTATCTGTAACCTGTAACGTTAACCATTCTCACCATATATTCATCATGTAAGGTAGATAAGCCGTTGTGTATCATTACAAAGGAGCATTGTAATTAATGGACATGTTCAGTGTCGACCGAGAACAGGTTTATAATAAGCCAATTCATTTCAGAATCCAAACCCCAACACTCACCTTCATTTGACAGTGGAATTTAATTCCCTGTGTTAACACCGTGCATGCCAAGTAAACAGCTTTTATTGAATTATGTCATAAAAATTTCTCCTTTAATACTATTTATTTCACATCCCTATTATTAAAAGATCTGACACAAATTAACACCTTACCTCAAGTTAATGTTTTCTCACACTTAAACTCATTTGACTCTAAATTAGTTACCGCTGTCACAGAAAAAGAGACAGAGGAGGAGGGAAAGGAGCATCATTCCAGCCGAGGCTTCTTCAGCCAGGCTCCATCACTGATGAAACATTTCTCAATTGCATTTTGTCTATGCCGTAATTCTACATCTGAATTCATGTAGATGACGCTGGTGCAGCTGAGAGGTGGAGGGATGTGGATTGAAAGTAATGAAAAAGGCTTGGTGCAGTACATCAAGTCAAAAGGACAGAAATTATTAAGAAAAAAAACAGGCTTGTTGGGGTTGAAGATGTCAGACCAGAACATTGTTTGACAGGTTGATTTGAAGCGTTTGTTAGATACCGTTATCGGCTTTCTTTTATTCTACTTGAAGTATGCAAATTTGCCCTTTGTAAAAACAGGAAAAGAGAAACTGGAATTGACAAACTGGATGGAAGTAAAATTACTGAAAGCATTGTGCTTGAACAAATGGAGTTTGATGGGTGATAATTCACTCAGACACATATAAAGGTGTTTTGTGGAAGTCTCTGTGTATTAGCATTAACAGCTAGATATTCATGATCAAGCCTCATTGAATGAAAAATTGCTCTTTTATCAATAATTGAAGTCACTTCTGGTCTGGTCTTACAAAGTCGTATAATTGAATCAATGTTTAAGGGGCATTGTTCTGCTTTTTCAAGAGATAATGAGTAACTTAATAGTAATACTTAATATATAAAATATCCATATCTCTCTCTCTCTCTCTCTCTCTCTCTCTCATTGCTGCTCATAGTGCTGATTGTTCTGCTTTCTCCGTTAAGTGGTTTGAACCATTGTGTGTATAATTTTACAGATTTTATTATATTTGTTTTTTTCAACTAAATTGGTACTTTTACAAGTTCCAACATACCTTTAACCCTGGGTTTTGTTGTCTTTCTTTCTTTTAGGAAAGACCACTTTTGATGATCACCGGTTCCAACCGTCAGCAGCTGTCTTTTGATTTCAACATGAAGAAACGGGTCTTCAAATTTTAACCACAGGAGAAGTATGCCATGGACTTTCAGCAATTTTATGTGTGTTGAATTTAGACAAAATGTTTTTCAGGTCTAATTTTTTCAAAATAATCTGACTGCCTCTCTCATGTGGGAACAATGTTGGAGCAAAGAAATTGCCCACATATTGAGCAACATCTTATTTTTCACACAAAGATGAAGTGATGATCCAGATTATGGAGTTTATCTTTCTGAGGATAATTATTCATTGGACCGCACCATGTTGGCACTCCTGGCAACTCGGCACTGCAAAAAGGACTGCAGACTTGTATGTTTGAGAGCATTCGTGGCTGTGTTTGTGTATGCCCATGGTGGTATGACACAGTGGAGGTGAGAGGGGAAGACCTTTCTGGACCATTTTTCTCTTTACAATGAGAGTTCCAGCCGGTGTGGCTGCAGTTTCCTGTCTTTGTCCTCTGGTGGTCTTCCTATGTGTTCTCTCCCGAAGTTGTTATGGGACCCGGGTCAATTTGAGCCCTCAAACTAAGCCTAATCTCACCCTGTACCCAAACCCGAGGCTCAAATCGTTAGCTGAACCAAGTCTACTCTCAATGAAAAGCCCTGACAAACATAAACTTACCCTGATGCCCAGCCAGCTCTCTAGCTTTAAGGTTCAGGTTCAGCCAAGGCCTGTTACTATGATGGATTTGATAGATAATCACATGTATAACAAACCCAACTTTCCATTTTCAATCTCCCCGGCTGCATCAAGTTCAAACCCTAGACTCAAACAAAGTTCTAATTTAAGGCAAGGGTTGCCATACACTGTACAGGTCAACCCCAAAACCAATCCAAAACCAAGAATTGGATCTCTGTTGCAGCCCAAGCCTATGGCTGAGCCAGTCCACAAGTCACTATCTAGTCCCAAGCAAATGTACAACACATCTGGTACTATAAACCCCAGGATCCACTACAATCCCAATCCATCTTCAGTATCAATTCCTAAATCTTATTCCAAGCTTCGACCTTCCCCACAAACAAATACAAGTACCAAATCCAACTCCAAGATCAACAACTCAATCTACAGAACATCTAACAGAGCACAGAGGAACCAGACCAAGATGCCAGACCAAGACAAGGATTCTCAACATCGGCCCAAAAGAGGCTGGATCTGGAATCAGTTCTTTGTTCTGGAAGAACACATTGGACCTGAACCTCAGTATGTTGGGAAGGTAAGATGTTTTTTTCTTTCTTATAGCACAAGTGGTACATTGGTTTCCCTTAACACTTTTGATTAGCCCCAGTTTAATAATAGAATATCTTTTTTTCTAAATCATCAACAGTGGGTTTTTTTTGTATCTTATTTGCAGATACGGACAAAGCCAGATGTAGTCAGTGCCCACTGCACTCATAACAATAAAATGAACTGATCTCCTCTGTCTGCACTGAGCAATGTGTCATACACAGTTTGACAGGAAGGAGGTGGATTGACAAAAATCAGTGACAGGGATGATTATGTTTAAAATGTCAATCAGAATAATCTACATGGTATAACTGGTTGCTAGGACCATGATTGCTGAATTAAGCTTTCAATTCACATAATGGCTCAGAGACTTTTTATCACTGTCATTCGATTGAACAGAGTTGTGGACATGGATTCACATCTTGAGTCAAGTTGTCCTCTGATCCACTGTCTGCATAATGGTTCAAAAGCCATCTCCACACAACTGGAGATAGTGTGCCGTCCAGTTGTATAGAAAGTGGACTGAAATAAAACATATCCTATCAATGTAAACATCTAGATTAATAAATGTGAACCAACCCCAGAGCACACATTTTGAGCACACGCTCCACAGTGAGCATGTTAAACTGCATTTTTATCTTCAAGCTGTTGAAGAGAGTCACAAATAATATAGTAACATAGTATTAGTAATAATCCCATAGTTCCCCCACTTGGTGGAAAATACAGTGATTGTTTCTTTCTTCAAAAGCTTTTCACAACTCAGTTAGATCCCCATGACTCGAGCTGTGAATGACTGTCGCTGCACCACCTGTATCTGAATCACACCATCAACACCATCAACACTCCTCCGTGACCTCAGAGAGAGAGAGCCCCAGGCTGTGTTGCAGCTCTGAGGAGGGAGAAAAGGCACAATGTTATTGATGGCTGCTGTTGTCTGATCTGCATACTGGTAGGAAGTGTTAGTGAGGCAGGTGGTAACAGTCCCCGGTACAAGCGGGGGATAGAATGTCATCTGTTGGAGAACTGCCATCAGAGTGGAACCTCACTCATCATCTCTTCCATACTGGTGATAGAAATGTACCAGGTCACCAGTGCTTTAAATTTCCCAGGATTCAATGCAGGCTCAGATAATAGATTGTGCTGCAGCTGTACCCAGATGTGTAGCTGCTCGAGCAGATGCTGAAGGTTACAGGAGCAGGTTTTAATTCCACCACTCTATTGATGATGTCTAGGGCAGTGGTTCTTAACCTTGTTGGAGGAACCGAACCCCACCAGTTTCATATGCGCATTCACCGAACCCCTCTTTAGTGAAAAATAAAATATGTTTTTTTTTTTCAAATTCAAGACATACGACATACGACATACTACCACGACAGTCACGCATTGACTACTGATCACACTAAATTCCCCGCAGCACTGATTGGGCAGTGTAGCATGATCATCTGCAGCCAGTGATGGCCAAGCGGGGCGTGTCTTAACCTCCGCGGCGGAGGCTCTGCCGAACACCTGAGACCGACTCACCGAAGTGGTTTGATCGAACCCAGGTTAAGAACCACTGGTCTAGGGGGTCTTGAACCAAGGCTCTGATGGCCAGGCTGGGGGCTGGCGGCTGGTGACACGCTGAAGCAGAGTGTCATTCATATTTCCTACAGGGGCGGTGGGGGATCCTGGAGGGACCAACGTGAGAGGACTCGTCCTCTGTGTAACATTATTTCAACAAACCCCTCAAAATGTTCAGGGCCTCATCCACATTGAGAATAGTATGCTTACCTCAGGTAGGTCAAGGACAGTCCCAGCCAGGGTCATGCACATTTTGAGTACAGAATTCAAACAACTGTGCATGTTAGAAGGGAAAATACTGAATATTCTCCTGGAATATATATATAAAAAAAAACATCAGTGAAGCATGATGTTAAAAAGAAAAATAAATAAATAAATAACAAAGTATTTCCCTGAGCCCAGTAGCTAGCACAACCATCCTAAAGAAGTCTCTCTTCAACTGAGACATTCTATTCTGTTTATACACTACACTGTGAAAGTACAAATAAATCGCATCTCATGCATGATGCACAGAATGACTTATACTGCATACGCTGGCCAGACACAACAACAAGTGCAAATTGTCCACAACATGTATTATGCATTTCATTCAAGGTATAAAAGAGCACCGGCTGTTAAAACTCGAGCAAAATGTTCACACGATAAACACATTCCTTTGTGTAAAGAACTGCTCTGTAGCGTTACACACATTTCAAACACCAACAAAAACTTGCTCAGACTTTGTCAAAGTCACCTTTTCCAGTGATAAGCTTCCAAGTCATCATGGATTTTCGTTTTGGTGATTTACAACCGATCTGATACAGCTGCTTAATATCAACACACAATATGAGATATTTGTACGTTTCTATACACACACAGTACATTACCGGTACATTCTCAAGCTGGTTTGTTTACAATTTACTACTCAGAAAGCTTTTCTAAACAGCAGGATGTGAATTTAATATATTGCATATTAAAAATTGAAGCAAATTAAATCTTTAAGGGCTTAAGGGGTTTAAACATAGATTTGCAAATTAGCTTAAAGTTGCATAGAATTGTTTTTTGGACACTTGGGGCCAGATAAGAAACTTCCAGGATAAACATCTAATATACAGCACCAAGAAGACACAATGGATGCTTTCTAGACCAATCAAACAATATTAATACATTAGTATTTTTCAATCCTTCAAACATCAGAACATCTGCGCCAACGAACATCTTTTTAAGTATGCGTGTTTCTCCCCTTTACAGTCTGATGAGACCTGTGTGATGCAGATAGGAAGTCATTTTTTAGTGCCCAGTGAATTGCATTGTGCTATGAAGTCCTGCGAGCAAGGTGACATCCACCAAGGGAATATAATGTGTTTTCTTCAATGATAAAAGCCTACAAAAAAAGTTATATTTCAAGTTGCTATTCAAACAATGACTGGTGACCTGAGTTGGATGACTCAGACATGCTTGAGGAGGAGGGCAGTGGAGGGAGTCGGATATTTTGGTCAGTAACACTCCGTATCACCACAGGCCAGAGGTAAAGACCTGATGCAATGGTATTACAGGGTCACTAAAATATTTATTTGTCAGCCACTGCAGTAGACAGACATGACACAAAACCATCTGCGAGTATGACACTTAAATAAAGACAATAACAAATACTGAACTGAAAATGTATACAAAAGGCTCCACCTCTGCGCCAGCATTCACCTGCAGGCTCGGAATGTTGTTAGTATTCACTTATCTGAGCATGTCCCCTATTCCTGTGTCTGTTGTCAGACAACTAAATCACCAAACAAACAGTGAATTGATTGTGACTCTCACACACACTCTCTGTTAACAAGGAAATTACTGGCTCTTATCCTGCATTGAGATGCTGCTGGTGTCCAAACCTGTCTGCAGAGAAACAATGTCTCCACGCAGCTACTGGTGCATCTCAGTAAATTAGAATAACGTGATAAAGTCCATTTATTTCAGTCATTCAATTCAAAAAGTGAAACTCTCATATATCATAGATTCATTACACACAAAGTGAAATATTTCAAGCCTGTCATGCACCACCAGAATTGTTAAGCTCATGTTTCTTAGTTTATGTTTAGTTGCGCTTCCGGTTTTATTTTGTTAAAGGGTTTCTTGTCTTCCTGTTTGCACCCTCTCTATCTTTATCAGTGTCTTGTCTGATTACCACAGTGTCTACACCTGGTGATCATTACTCTCACTCCTTATATACACGGTACTCACTCCTCCGTCCCCTTGTTTGTTGCCACTGCATCTTGTGTGCTGTCCCATGTGTCCCACCCATTTTTCACCTCCCTGTTCTTGTCAAGTCATTGCTTAGGTAAAGTTAAATTAGTGTGTTTAGTAAGTTCAGTCAGTGATTGTCTGTTGCACTTGCTCCTACACCACTGTCCTTGTGTAATTGCTCTGTCGAGGTAGAATAAAGCCTCACTAAACTCCTCATCGTCTCTGGTCTTGTGCATTTGGGTCCAAGCCTTGTGTGAAACATGATAAAGCCATTATTTGTTATTAATTTAACAATTATGACTTACAAACCAAATCTTCTGTATCTTACAAAAATCTAATATTGTGACAATATTATAGACTCATTGTGTTACAGCCAATCAGGCTTGAAATATCTCACTATGTTTATAATGAATCTATGATATACAGTTTAAGTGTTTAACTTTTTAGATTAGATTAGATAGAACTTTATTGATCCCTTTGGGAAGACTCCCTTTGGGAAATTAAAATTCCAGCACTCTGTGCCACTGTCATCAGAGAGTCAAGCTTTATGCCGACCACAGAGCCAGCCCGGCTGGTCAGTTGTCCAGCCTGGATGTGTCTTCCTTGGATATGCTGCCCTCCTCCCAGCACACCACAGTGTAGTAGAGGACACTAGTGGCCACGGACTGATGGAACATTCACAGGAGTTTCCTACAGATGTTAAAAGACAGCAGCCTCCTGAGGAAATACAATCTGTTCTGACACTTCCTGTCCAGCTTTCAGTCCAGCCACAGCTCGTGGTACTTGTAGGAATCTACAGCCTCCAAACTGACAGCTGTCTTTGTACATATAAGCCATTATGTTAAAAGAAATGGTTAAAAAAATTAATGTGTCCCCATTTACCTTTTTATATTATTTCAACTATACATCTGCAAGCCCAAATGGCCTCTGCATGTGGTGGCAGATGAAGGGATCCAGGGGTCCTCCTGCAGGTCGTGCATCTCTGGCAGTGGTATTGTGTGCTGGTGCACTATATAGTGTAGGACGCCACATGCCAGCATAATCTGGCAAAACCTTTTCAGGATGGTAGAGTAGCATGCCCCCAGACCGGTCATGGCAAACACCATCTACCCTTAAGCCCCAGGACCTTTGTTTTCAAGGTGTTGAGTGGCAAAGTCACTCACCAGACTTCTATACTCATCTTGTCTGTCATCCCTGAAGCAACCAACGATGGCTGTGTCATCTGTGAACTTCTGGGTATGACACAGTTTTAGCAAAAGTTCATGGTGGACAGGGTGAAGGGTGCCCCGGTGCTGCTGATCATAGCATCAGACGTGGTGTCCTTCAGCCTGACGTACTGTGGCCTGTTGGTGAGATAGCAGTAGGTCCAAACAACCATGTGATGGTCCACTGGAATACTGTTCAGTTTGTCCTGGAGCACAAGGGGCTGGATGGTGTTGAGTGCCACCAGTTGGAAGTCATTCAGCTTGTGGGGCCAGTTCTACTTGGGAACTGGAATGATCCAGGATCTCTTCCAGAGGGTAGGCACTCTCCCTAGTTGCAGGTTAAGGTTGAAGATGTGTTGTAGTGCGTCTCCTAGTTTAGCAGTGCAGGCTTTCAGTAGTCTGGGACACAACTTGTCTGGGCCTGCTTCTTTCCTGAGGTTTGAGCTTCACCTCCTGAAGGCAGCCTTCTTCCTGTTAAGGACAGCTTTGACTTCCTGCGTGGCTGTAGCTATAGCTGTGGCTGTTGGTGGACTAATCTGGAGGCTAACAGAGGACTGTCTTTGTGGAGATATGTCCTGGATTACACCAGCAGTTGTTGACACACATGATGCCCCCACCTTTGCTTTAGTGTCTCTGTCGGCTCTCACATCAGTGAATTCCAGCGCATCCTTGTTAGTATCTGGAACGAGGTGGGTTAGATACATCTCTGTAAAGATGAACAAGCTGCTGGTTCTTCAGTGAGGACAGCTTGTCAAGTTTCACATTCCCAATGATTACAGAGGGAATCAATGGTGTGTAGCACCTCCGGTTGTCCATTAGCCTAGCCTTTAGGTTACCCCCAGCCTTGTAGCCCCTGGATCTCCTCCTCAGCTTAGCTGGGATGGGGTGTAGTATCCCGGCTAGTCCCTTTTTGTTTTCAGAGCCAGCAGCTTCTCTCTTGAATAAATGAGAGAACTGGCTTCTGGTTGCATTCTAATGTTAAAACTATACCTGGGATATGTATAGGGCGCACAGTGTCTTCATGAGAAGAGCAGAAAGTACAAACAAACGTGCAAGAAGTTAAAAAAGAGCTAAAAACTAGAGTTGCTAGAGGGGCAGCCATGAATGAACTTTACCGTGTTATTCTAATTTATTGAGATGCACTTGTATATGTTATTCTATAGATGTGATGAGTATGAATGTATGAAGTACAAAACTTACACACCAGTGACCACACACACCAGTTAGAGTCGTGCCTGTCATTTAGACCCACAATTATCAAACTTGGGTCCCTGGACCCCAGTTTGGTCTTCAAGCCCTAGGTTGGGGATTCGCACAAAAAAATGGTGGTGGCAGCGTGACTTCGGGCCCGTGGAGCCTTCGGTGTCACTCCTTCGGTGTCACTCCAGCTGATCAATGAGAATCCTCATGTCTCAACCCCAGCATGTATATATATAAATACAACTTAACCAAGTCATGTGAATGAGCCATATTACCCAGTTTATCCGCTCTATGCACACCTTTTGTGAAAGGTTTCACGCTATAATGTGGCAAGTTTGTTGTCTGTGTCTATGTTATAGACACAGCTCCAGCAACCCACCTCAGCCCCCCTTGCCCACCCACCATCACAGCACCTGATTGTGTGTGAATCAATGGTTTGAATCCACACTCCCGAGACCAACTTATCACCGTCTAACATGAAATGTATCACCTTATAACGTCCTAACTGATATTAAAAAAAAAAAGTCATGGCAGCTATACGCTTCTGTACATCCAGTACAAATGGCAGTAAACGTTTTTTAATCGGAGTGAGGATTATAAGGGGGTCCTTGGCAAATGTTTTCTCCTGTAAGGGGGCCCTGGCCCCAAAAAGTTTGAGAACCCCTGATTTAGACAACAAAACTGACTTTGATACAGCCATCATTTGATTGCTGTAATCACTTGTATCTAACTGTGCAGCATGGCTGAAGATGACTTGAGAGAACTGGATAGAGAGCATCAGCCTTCCCAGAGCACACATACAAGAAACAGGGCTTCCCATTAATGACCCTGAGCTTGGCTGCCTGCCATGGTCACATTTTCTACCTCCAGTTTCATAGTGAACCAAAACAGTGTTTGACTCTTAGCTTGTTCCTGTGGTGGACATGCAGGTATCAGTGGGCAGGCAGACCGAGGACTAACACCTGCCCTCTTTGTGTACCAATCACTCATGCATGGCAAGGTACTGTGGGGAACACTTCTGCCAGGAGCAGGTCCAGAATTTATTCACCATCATGACTTTGACTTTGTGGCCAAATAGCATGAACCACAAATAAAAAGTAATACATAAAATGTGTGTGTGTGTATATGTGTGTGTGTGTGTGTGTGTGTGTGTGTGTGTGTGTGTGTGTGTGTGTGTGTGTGTGTGTGTGTGTGTGTATATATATGAGGACCCCCTGTATGTATATGTATATATATATATATATATATATATATATAGCTGGAAGAGTTCAGGTTGTCCAAGAGCAGGCATAAATAAAATGATGAAATGTAGATAGAAGTGATAAGAGATGAAATAGGGATATGGGAGATATTACCATCATTACTATCAGGTGTGAAGCACTTGTACAGCTACAGAAGGGGGCTGAAATGTCAGATTGACAATGGAGCATTAAATGTGGTCATATAATTTGGTGAGCAACATATGCTGCATTGTGTAATATGGCTAATTATGGCTGCAGCAGGGTTGAAGTCATGAATCTGTAGGTTTGCAGTGACAACTCAGAGTGAAGGGTGACAGGTCTGCATAGAGGTAACATGCTGTTAAAGTAGCACTGCCTTTATGCCTGAATGTTGAAAGTGGCTGCTGAGCCGCTGCAGAGTCTGGATTGTTGATTTGAATCCATTACTATATATGGAAGATGCATTTTAAGAGGCATATTTTGTCAACATTCATCTTACCAATGCAATATGATCGCTGCATAGAGCAATGTTCCAGCGCTTCTTTCAGAAGCTCACTGTTGAAATTATGCTGTTGAATGACAAGTGACTGCATAAAATGTAAATGACAAGGTAATTGCTAGATGAGCTGAAAATTCAGTAAACAAATGTTTTCTTTGGAATGTCAGTTAAATCAGTTTCATGGTATCTTTGACTATGAAGTTCAGCTCACAAGAGGGTTGTAATATATAAGGTTTAAAGTTAAATGCTTATTTATTTGAATAACATATTTTACTAGGTAAGGAGTTATACAAAGGTGGCCTCCACCACTGGCCCCTTAATGTGGATGGGTAGATGTGGGTCAGCATTCCGCCTGAAGTCCGCGATGAGCTCCTTGGTCTTCTCAGTGTTGAGTAGCAGGTTGTTGGTGTTGCACCACTCAGCCAGATGATCTAACTCCTCCCTATAGGTGGCCTCATCGCTATCTTTGATGAGGCCGATCACCGTGGTGTCATCTGCAAACTTAATGATTGTGCTGGAACCATTGACAGCTCTGCAGGCGTGGGTGAGGAGGGAGTAGAGGAAGGGACTCATCACACAGCCTTGTTGTACACCGGTGTTTATGGTGATGGTAGATGAGCAGTGGTTACACCCTGTATTCTTTGTTAAAGCCCTATGAGGCAAATTGCAATTTGTGAATATGGGCTATACAAATAAAACTTGATTGATTGATTGACCATCCTCTGAAAAGCTAGCCTAGACATAATGTCTCAAAAGGGACAGCAGTTCAGCCAACTCGTGATAAACAACAGGTAATATGGTTCATTATATCATTTGCAGTTGTTGTATTGATACTGTACATAATGAAATGATACAGATATGATAGTCACAGCTTTATAGTGTGAGCATGATAGTAAATTTGACATAATTCTGAAATAAAGCATTGCTTATGTAATACTTGCAGGACTATTGGTACTTATCCATTCATTTTCTCTCCCTATGAGGGAACAAGTGGACACAAACCACAGCAGCCATACAACAGAACAACCAGAGCTGCCACTGTAGGGTCAAGCTTTCAGGTCTGTCTCTGCTGCCCCCCTGGTGTTCACCACCAATACTTGTCCACTTGAACCATGACTCAACTTTAGTGAACGGACTTTTTTCTTTCTTTTTACTCTGTGAAAGCAAAAACTGGGTGAGGAGGAGATATTTAATGGTGGTGCAGTGGACAGGACTCACAAAGATGGTTCCTGGTTGTTCCTGGTGGTGATTGATTGATTGATTGATTGATTGATTGATTGATTGATTGATTGATTGATTGATTGATTGATTGATTGATTGATTGATTGATTGATTGATTGGAATCACTGTTCAGCCAGTGGTCTGTCTGTGTGGAGTTTGTATGGTTTCCCAGTGTCTGCGTATGTTTTCTCGGAGTCCTCCTGCTTCCTGCCACAGCCCAAAGATCCGTCGATTGGAGTCAGGCTAATTAGAGACTCTAAAGTGACCAGAGGTGTAAATGTTTGTCTCTGTGTGTTGCCCTGTGGCAGGCTGTGATAGCGCAAAACCCTGTCTCTTGCACAAAGTCAATTTATACTCTGTGGATCCCCCTGCCACACACTCAGTTATATCGACCATCCTGTAGTGGAAACTATGAGAACATGCATTAGCTGTCACGGTTTCCACCACAGACCCGTCAAACAAGAAAAAAGCTGCAGGCTTTTAGAAACACGAGTTCACGGAGGTGCAGAACCTTGGGGCGTGCGGAAGATTATACAGCCCTCACAGGAACTTACATTTAGACTGTGTCTAGACAGAAGGTCAGGTAAGGAGCAGGGAGGATAATTACAATGCTGCTGCTAATACCCTTAACTCTCTGTGTCTGCATATTTAAAGATCAAATCGGCCCGTAAATAAATAATAAAACCTGAATGGTAAGTGCTGATATGGTCACTGGACAGGTCACTGTGCATGAATGCAGTGAGCCTGGTCTAATCCGCTCTGACAGTGATGTTGCACTCTTGTACGGAGGTGAGGACTCGTGCTGGGACTGAGTCCCTGAGGACCCGCTCTGTGTGTATGCAGGTGTTAGCGTGTGTGTGTTGGGCTCACTGAAGATGGATGTAAATTGTGCACAAGGTGAAAAAAACAAAAAACACACGCACTAAGAGGGTCGATAGTCACGCGCAGACACACTCGAGGTCCCCCAGGCACACTGAGTCAGTGTTTTGTAGGGTGCAGTGACAGCTGAGCTCCGTTTGCTTCTCACTCAGACGATGCCAGCTCTCTATTGATCGCTAGGAGCATAACAACAGGGAGAGTCAGGTGCAGGCCTGGCACCCACTTTGAAAATACAAGCATGCACGCACACACACACACACACACATGCTGCACAGAAACCCATAGAGTGTATTGACGTTGACTGATGGAGAGAGCTGTTCTGCTCAGAGGAAGGCAGTAGAATAGCACAGGTGGGGTACGGTCAGTAAGGAATAGTAAAGATGAGGATAGCTGGGAGCAGAGGAAAGCTAATGCAGGAGATATAAATGGCAATCAAAGTAATGACAGGGAAAAAAAGGAGCGCCAGGAAAAGAAAAGGTAATGGAAAGATATTTGCACTAAGCTGGAGAAATACGAAAATGCACAAAACCAACCCATGCGCACACGAGTGTGCTGAGCTCATTTTCAGAAACTCACCTCAACAATAGAAAAAAAACAATTCTAATCTTCTTCTATCTTCTCCATCATCTTTTGGTTTTGAAAAATGTACTGTATTTTATATATTTTTTTTATTTTCAGATTCTCTCAAACAGTTAGACAGGGGCGTACGGTATTTCTCCTGTGACTGATGGACAGTGATATAGCTCATCTCTCTGTGGCGGCACAGAGCGAGGACTCTGTCTGAGCAGGATTATATGTGACTCTCTTGTCCTCGTCCATGTTACACTGTCTGTCTGGTGTTTTCTGATCCATCCTCTCTCGAGACTGTTTCTTGAAAACTTGATTGTTTTTCTCTTGATGAAAATTGCGTTGATAGAGGCCAAAACATAAAAAACAACCCAAGTCAGAACTTTCATCAACTGTGGTATAACAGCTGGTAAAATCAGCATTATTGTTAATCAAGTGTTCCATTTTACCCGTCTGAGAATCTGCAGTTAATTTGTGATGATAATGGTCATTGACAACGTGCAGTATCTGCTGCTTTCTTTAATGATTTCATCAATAGGACACAGTGCTGATGAACAAGAACTTTGCTGTAATTGTTTTACTAATGGATGCATCTTACAAACTGCCCTTACTGTTATTTACCATTGTACCTCATTGTCTTATCTGTGCTGCACTGTACTCCGATGCCTCACCATCATACCTCACCATGGTCTTTGTAGTGATTTAACAAGGTGCTGTCTTGGGCCTGAACACCACATGTTGGGTTTACTCCAAGCAAAGGGATTAAAGCCAGAGGACAGAAGAGAAGGAGTCGAGGAGAGGGGGAAGACTGTTAGGCTCCTCATGAGAGGGGATGAAAGCGAAGGAGCAGAAGATGAAAGGCAAAGCGAGGAAAGAAGAGAAGTGTGAAGGTGAAGTGAGGGAAAGAGAGGAGAGGGGACAAGGGATGATTAAAGGGAAGGAGATGGAGTGTGGCAAGAGGTTGAAGGAGAGGAGAAAAGTCCCAAACACTCGCAGGAAAGACGTGTCCCCTCTGGGTATTAAGTGTGAGACAGTGTGTTTTTGTCCTCACACTGTCCTGAACTACTCATCCTCATAGTCCCCTCCTTCAGACTTCATCTCCTGATCGTCTTCTCTTTTTCAGCTTCCTTTACTCCACAGTCAGTGGAGTGCCAGTGTAACAGTTTCCTAGAGATGTAGCTAAACATATCAAGGGAAATTAGCCAAGGAGCTACAAACTCGTCCCTGTGTTGATGTTTCCTCTATAACCCCCGTGTACTATCAATCAAACTCCACCGTCTACTCATGCATGAGTGAGGACAGCTTGTCCCCTGCTGAGGTTTATTGGGAGAGTCTTCAGAGCGACGCCATCTGCAGTGCATTTCCTAAGCATCTACTGATACTAAATTAAAGATTGCACCTTCACATCAAGGCACATCTCCTTGAAATTCTCCTCCTACATCATTTTTCCTTTTGATTTAATAACTGCGTCTACAGTGCCTGAGGGAACACTGGTATTTATTTATTTATCCCGAGGCTTTGAGGGCCAATAAGAGGCAATAAGACAGACGCTTCAGTTTGTGCGTGTGTGTGTGTGTGTGTGTGTGTGTGTGTGATTGTCTGGCCAAACTGCCGCTCCCACAGAGAGATGACGGCTGCAGCAAGTAGCCATGGCAACAAGTTTAAACACTGACCTGCACTGAAATGCCCAAGGATGCAAGACATATTCCTACATATGATCTCCTCGCTGTCTCATCTGGCTGAGATGTAAATAATCAGTAACACTATACACTAAACTAAACTAACACCAAACACAACTGTAGCAACAGAAGTGCTGGTCAATACATATTAATGTGTAAAACATGGAGGATACAATAATGATTCAGTGAGCAATTACAGACCGACCGGAAATTAATAACTGCTCTATGGAGCTTTTAGGACGTTTTCTATTGGTTTGTATTTATAATGCCCTAGTTAGTTAGGTGTCCTCAAAACTCTAAACAATCTCAAATGCATATAAAAGGTTTTAAAATTGCACATTTTATATGAAATGTAATTTTTTTTTATCATTGTCTGACTTCCCTAAATAATGCAACAGTTGCCACAGTTTGGATCATAATGTTGTAAAGTGTTTCTATGGCGGATTGGTGGAATCTGGCACATGTGTCAGGTTCAGTTAGATTTTGGACTCATTAATGTTAGAAATTATGCAAGACTGTAAAAGAATTAGGGTTTATGTAATAAAAAAAACATAATCACCACCATCCAACATCTCAGCTTCTCAACCCTCAAACAGCCCCAGAAGCAGTGAGCTCTCCATAATAGTCTATAACTATAACTGGGCCTCACATGGGTGAAAGTACAGGTATATGCACACACACACATTTGCCCTGTGGCTACTGAACGGGGAGCAATCTTTTCAGGTGGCTGTGGCATTGCTGCAGAATTGACCTTTCCATCAAAGCAGTGTGCTAAAGTTTGGGGTTTGTGTGGCTGAGGATTCACAGGGTTCGTTCTGATCAGACTCACACTGCAGCTCACACTGTCACGCGCAGAAGAGTTATGTTGCTAAAATGAATTTAATTGGCTGCTACTTTCATAATAGCTACTAAATGTTACCTTGGTATGTAAAGTGTGGCGGTGGCGGGCAGTTTGTGTACACAAGTGAAAGGCAAGCCAAGCTGTTAGTTCAGAATTCAGAAATGACGTGACACTAAAACACATACATTATCAGTCTACGCTGTATTACCCATGAAAACGGCACAGTTGTACTTTCAGATATTTTTTATATTTTTTCTAATTTTATGTTTTTTATTCTTATTTCATTTCTTATTACTTATTAGCCTACTTATGTATTATTTGCTGTTCTATGTTCTTCTTTCCTGAGTCAGATAATTGTAGAAAGTGTAAATTAAAAAGAATAGGCTGGATAGAAAATACCAAAAACTAATGATGAATTCATTCTGCTGCTCTAGACAGACCACAGAAAGTCACTTCTGGAAATGTCCTCTGGTGGAACTAGTGGTGTTATGTTTTTTTATGACTGCATTCTCTGACTTTGCTAAGACTCCTCAGTCAAAAGATTTCACCAAAATATATTAATAGATTTTATAAATACAGAAATCTGTTTCACTTATATATATTTATAGTTTTTACAAATATTTAATTAATAAAAGGCATGTCCCCTGAGTCCTACAGCCAAAGTAAAACAACAACAAAAAAGAAATGTCATTGTTGTCTAGGTTTTCCATATTATTAATTTCCACCATTTGATGATTTCATTGGATTCTGGAATGGACATGGAATTAGCAACAGCGCTTGAAATTAGCATTTTTATTGTCAGTTGTTTAAAACAAAAACCTCAAATGCCGATGGAAACATTCCCAATCCATACATTCCATTCATTACAAAGGCGGGGGTCACTGCAGAGCGTTTGCATTGCACATATTTTAAGCCTAATTATCTCCAGCTCACTCTGTTAAATGACTCGGCTCCAGCCGAGGTTCACTACCACACATGTTCTGTGTCAAAGCTGAATTTGACTCAACAAAGGTCGATTTCTAAATGTTAATGACATGCCAAACACTGATGCAGCAGCGCTGAAGGTGAAACTGTGCAGTAACTATGCAATGAAAATATGAGTTTTATTCTGTTCCAGTAAAGTAAGAACGGGTCAGCCTGCTGCTGGTCACCTTTTTGGGGAAACTGTTTTGTTTGGAGGCCACAAAGCAGCATACAATAAGGCTCACCAGCTGCGGTAGAGCTGAGGTAACTTTTGGTATCCAAGGAGACGGCATTTTGTGGTGGTGAGTGTCTCTGTGTTTACATGTTTTCACCCCGCCGCCTGAATACAGAGTGCTCTCCAGAGCTCTGAGAGTGAGTCCACGAGGAGGGACACTCGTGCACAGGCGTTGTTATGGGTGTTTGGGAAATGTTTGTCATGTCCCAAAATACATTTCAACATCCGAACTGAGAGAGGTGAACAGGTCAAAGGTCTTTCATAACTAAAGTGGTTTAATGTGAAAGGGCTGGCTAAAGATACAAACAGGCTGAATGACTGCTCATTCACTACATTATTTATTCATATAGTATTTTCCAGTCAGAAGTTTGCACATTGTGTTGACAATCAGTGTCATCTTCCTACAAAGCCACTCGCTTACATGCATTATACAGGTACAGCAAAAGGCCTCAAGCATGATAGCAAACAAATGTGAGCTCATCATATTTCTTCAGTTGTTGCAAGAAAGTGCTACTCAAGATTCCAACAGTAGTGGCTGTAATGGTCAGAAATATATCAACTGAAGGAGACTTGGCAAAAATAAATATTAATGGTGCAAATTTGATCACTCCCAAGATAACTCTCTTTTTATGTCTGTTAGACGGGTAATCATGCACTGGGTTATGGATCTACATGGATCTAAATGGATTTAGTATGTTACTGGATTACAGCCTAAGCCCATAGCCATATATTCTGCACATAATGTTTAACTTGGTTGCAGAGTTGAGGAGATTAGATATGAGCTCAATGTTTTGTATTTCTTAAGTTTGGTTAGACGTAGCTGAAAGAAATGAACTGATCAATTAATAAATCGGTTAAATAACTTTCATTTAACAAAACTTGCTCAGTCAGCCTCATTGACACAGCAAGACTGCTGGTGAATTAGGCCCAGGACTTTATACTATACTAATGTAATTATATAACCAGAACATATGAGTATGGTGATAAAAACATGCATCATGTGTATGTGCTCATGTTGAGAAAGCTTTGCCTGCTGCAGCAATCAAATTAAAGTTGGCTATCCCACTAAGTTGTCTGACAACAGCGATGCTGCTGGAGCTGCTTAATGGGCTTTAAAGTGAGAAATAACAGTGAGACAATTACCAGAATACAACTGTTACATTTCACCTCAGGTAACTAACTAATAATAGCCTGTGTTCTAGAGCATAGATGGAAAGCAGAACACACTGGAACGACTCAGAGAACATGATGGAAAATACTGGCGTAAAAAGGTAAAGGCAAAGCTCCAAACACTCAGGGCTCTGGCTTACCCTGCAAAAGCCTCCATGAGTCATACACAGGTGTCATAATCGTGGCTGGTGTGCATTAGTTGTGCTTTTGACCTGCAAAAACATCAATGATGCATGGTCAATATGATAATATGCACTTATACTTATGCTT
>JAFBJQ010009303.1:0-27053 GCA_016785345.1 Trinectes maculatus | reverse complement strand
CTGATAGCTGAAGGCTCTGGCTCCTAGTCTGCTCCTATGGATTTTTGGAATTGTGAGTAAACCTGCGTTCTGAGAGCGGAGTGCTCTAGTAGGATGATTATTAAATTTTGTAGGTATGTTGGTGCCATACCATTTAGAGCTTTGTATGTGAGTAGAATGATTTTGAATTCGATTCTAAATTTCACAGGGAGCCAGTGCAGTGAAGCTAATATGGGGGAGATATGTTCTCTTCTCTTGGTTCTGGTCAATACACGTGCAGCAGCATTTTGAACAAGCTGCAGGCTCTTACTGCTGCAGCCTGCTAGTAATGAGTTACAGTAGTCAAGCCTGGACATGACAAAAGCGTGGATTAATTTTTCGGCATCTTTAAGAGACAGGATATTTCTGATTTTTGCCATATTGCGTAGGTGAAAAAAGGCAGTTCTCCAGGTCTGTTTTATGTGAGAATCGAGTGATAAATCAGAATCAAATATAACTCCCAGATTCCTGGCAGTTTCACTGGGAGCGAGGACAATGCCATCTAGACTGGCTATATCTTTAGATAATGATTCTAATCATTATTAGAATCTAATCACCCTCCCTCCCTGGCAATGGGGGAGGGTGTGGCTTTAAGAGATCCAGAAATGCAACCTACCTGAGTGAGTGTCTAAAAGTACAAGGTGTTCGGTCCTCAGAGACATGGCCAAGGTAAGAAAGGCTGAAACTTGACCACTACTGAACAAGACACATAAGTTGAAACGCCATGACTGGGCCAAGACATATCTGAAGACAGATTTTTCAAAGATTTTATGGACTAATGAGATGAGAGTGACTCTTGATGGACCAGATGGATGGGCCCGTGGTTGGATCAGCAATGGTCATAGAGCTCCAAGGTGGAGGTGGTATATTGGCATGGGCTGGAATTATTGAGGATGAGCTTGTTGGACCTTTTCGGGTTGAAGGTTGAATTAGTAAGGTACATTAATAAGATACAGATATAATGATATGATGTAGATGGAAGGAGGGAAAGCAGACAGAGGAAGAGAAGGATAAGTAAATGTCCCCCGACAGTCTAGGCCTATGGCAGCATAACTAAGAGCTGATCAAAGATGGACCTCGACCAGCCCTAACTATAAGCTTTGTCAAAAAGGAAAGTTTTAAGTCTGCTCTTAATACATACATACACATACACCTTGGCCATGGATGGAAGACTTTTGAGTGTTATAGAAAAAAAGGGTGGCTATATTGGTCACTGGTTGATTTTTTTGAAATGTCAGAAATGTTTATTTGTAAAGTTTCAGTTGTTTGTTTATTATTTTGACTTTAAAATGATGACAACAAATACTGCACACTGTTGCCTAATAACTGTGCACACAGATATTCTTATGCAAAAGCCAAAACCTCACCATTTTTCAATTGTGCTCAGTCAAGCCATTGTATTTTTATGTATTTTCTTTTGTATTTTTATTTATACAAGATCAACCCTGCACTCTAATTTCAGGTCAGCAGTTCCCTAGTCACACCTACATCTGCTCTTTGTGTGGAACCTTCTGCCCTGATTCTGTGTTCCTGGAAGAACATGTTAAACTGATACACTCAGACTCCGCTGGTGCTCAAACTCTCCAGGCACTGCAGTCATCCTCCTCCACAGCAACTACCATCGGGAACAGCAGCAGGGACTCCAGGAGGTTTGCAGGAGGGCAGAATGAGGATGGCACAAGGCCAGGGGCAGGTCTTGGCATCAGCCAGGGAGGAGGCCTTGTGAAAAAGGAGATTAAAATTGAGGGGGGGTATGAGTGTGGGGATTGTGGCCGCCATTTTAACTACCTTGGCAACCTACGACAGCATCAGCGTATCCATACTGGGGAGAAACCCTTCATGTGTCCGGATTGTGGAGAGAGATTCCGTCATGCAGCCCGGTTAAAGAGCCACAGGCTGGTACACAGTGGAGCCCAGAGCCCTTTCCCTTGCCCCCAATGTGGCAAAGGTTTCTCAGTGCTGTCGGGACTCAAGAGACACCAACGGGTGCACACTGGTGAGAGCCCATACGCCTGTCCTCAATGTGGCCGGCGGTTTAAGGAACTTGGGAATCTGTATACTCACCAAAGAATCCACAGTGGGGCCACGCCGTACTGTTGTCAGCATTGTGGACGTAGCTTCCGCCACCTGGGAACTTACAAGAGCCACCGCTGCACTCCAACACAATAAGCAACCTGGACGCTATGCTTCCAACAGCAAATATCATGACATTAAAGAACATGTACAAAGATTATGATGCTAACTATGTGTGTAGCTTCATTGTATGGCTGTGGATCATGCGGAGAACAGGGCTGGATTTTCTGAGATGCTGCCTATGTTTTCATTTTTTGCCACACATATGGCATTTCTGTACAGGTGTTAAGAAACAAGGCTGTATCTGAAATCACGTACCACCTTCAATGTTGTCCATTATATAGTGCACTTGCCATTTGGTAGGGAAGTTTTAAATGAAAATTATTATACCACTTTGTAGTGGATGCCCATTATGCAGGGGTGTAAGATATGGGCAAAAAAAAACACAAGATTATTTTTAAACATTATTCGATAACAATAATCTGACTATATTCTTTAAAATGTGATTTTATTTTATTTTTTTTTACACAAAATGCTGTTAAAAGTCTACTTGCTCACCAGGATATTTATGGTTAGACAGAATGTTTCAGAACAACAGCTCTTGTTTATTTTCTTTAAACTTAAGCATTCAAGAGACTTCCAATTAAACTCCAATATAGAGATATTAAATGGGTAAACATTCAGGTTCTCTGCTCTGTGGTCAATTGTTCAAACACTGTCCAAGCAGGAGCAGTAATAAATGACACAGATTGGTTGTTGAGCTGCTCTTCACGGCGACAGCGTTATTTTGACCAACAAACCGACCAAACCAGCCACGCCTTGCCACTGAATGATCTGCTGGGCTCGTTGCTGAGAGCGGAGATTCCTGCATGTTTCCTCCATGCGAGAAGACATGGGGACTATCTATGATTCATGTGTTGCGAATTCGACGAATGAGAACTTTTATGCACCTCTCATTTACTGTTTATGAGCCGTTCGTTTGTTTTCATTTCCAGATACTCGATAATGTAAAATTGCAAAACATTTGCAAATCGTCAGTACAACATTAGCGATATTATTGTAAACAACATATATGTATATATTGTGCACCTCTACCACTACTACCACTGTATGTTGAAAAATAGTATACAACCAAACAATATAGACCATCATGCAATGTGCTTATCCTGAATGAAGACTGACAGACAAGATGAGAGAAAGTGACAGTGTACGTCTTAATCTCTGTATGCGCATATAAAAATATATATAGGTATTGAACCCACCGAATAGTGATGGCAGACATTAATATGTTACATGGTGCAGTCACTTGCAGAGACAAAATTAATCAAGACATGCCATTTTTTTTCTATTCATAGAGTTTACTGTATAGGATACTACCTGAAAATCACAGTAGGGAGGAGTGAATATGTGAGTGATTTTGGACACAGCCACTTTGTATTCATGTTTGATGGTTTATTCTAGAGTTTCTAAACAGCAGTTTTACCCTCAACTCAAGTACAAATTTTTTAACAGTGTTTGCTCAGTTGTTAAGAGAAATGCTTAGTTTGATCATCTACTGTTATAGTTCTGTTATAAATAATGAAGCTTAGTTCGATAAAAGAGGAAATGCTATACAGCGAACCCTCGCTATAACGCGGTTCACCTTTTGCAGCTTTGCTGTTTCACAGATTTTTTTAGTGCAGTTTGTTATGCTTTTTCTTTACAGTGTATGCACGTGCATTGTGCTCTGTGTCCTGATTGGCTAAGGGACTGTAGGCCAATGTCAATCAGTCTCCTCCGTGCCTCGTCTATGTCCAGTTCAGAATGCGTTCGGCTTGGCAAATTTACACGTTTGCATATTGTCTCCACGACAAAAACCCACAATGTCGACGAAACGTTCTGCACCGACAAAGACACCTGCACCACGGCCTTCAGTAGAAAAAGATGCTACAGCGGAGCGGAGTCAGCATGGAGAGGCACAGTCAGAGGAACTGTGAAATACGTCAGTCACAATGTGTCCAACGGCGTAGGTTGATTATTAAAATGATTATTTTACAGTATTTCTAAAAACTACCATAGTTATTTGTTAGAAAACGCTTCTATTTTTATTTCTTAAACAAATGCTTGGGCCTGAAAACAGGTCTTGATCTTTAGTTTCGTTCTATAGTACTGTATAATAATTGTAAAAAATAAAGCTGACTACTTCGCGGATTTCGCCTATCACGGGTTCTTTTTGGAACGTATCCCCCGCGATAAACGAGGGTTCACTGTATTTGTAAAAGCTCATAAACCTGAGCTGAAGTAGGTTGTATTAAGACAGAGATATTCGACTGTAAGAAACGTTTTAGTCAATGTCCTAATGAGAAAAGGTGGATTCTAGTCTGCAACCTGGAAGGAAAACCTTCCCCATTTTAAAACAGCACTATGTTAGTGCAGAAGAAATAAGCCACTGTGGTTGTGCGTGCTTTTTTCACATTTTCTTGAATTTGGGCACATTATTATTATTATTGTTATTACAACAACACAATAATAATACTTCTCGTATTTTTTAATTGTTGCTTTTGTTTGTCAATGACAGTTGCTGAGATTTGTGACATAATTACAAAGAAATCCAAAAAGGCAAAAACAAACAATCGAAATGTAAACAATCAGTCATAAAACACACTGTTAATTCACACTGTTCAAACCCCTTTATTTGGAGCTCAGTGTCAGGGACACCGTACCTGAGACAAGGGTAGTTGTCTCAAAAGAAACAAAAAATGTTTTTTTTCACAGTCGTATTCTTTGTTGGTTGTGTGTTCAACGTGCTTTTTATAAGATCAAGTAATGGCTGGTTTTTGGGTGGTAGTAATTTATGACTATGAATGATAACAAGAATTAAATACAATATAGGATTCATTGACTTAAATTGATAAAATGCTGTCAAACTTGCAAGTTTACTATCTATCATAACTTATAGAAACAAATGCCACAAATACGAAAACAAGAGAAGAAAAGGAAATCAAAACAAAACCATTACCAATCTTTAATACATACTGTATATGTATAAGTCGTGCACTGTCTGCAGGAACTACCAGAAATAAGGAGGTAAGTTACTGTGTATTTGGGCAACAAGAGACATAAGGAAAGGACGTAGAAATGAATCACTATGACAAAGTAGTAATGATACATCATCACCCACACGTGGACCATTTGTGTAACTGCAAGAGAAAAATCTAATGGGGAAATATAGTGCAATAATATATGGTGTTATGTGAAGAGCTAATGTTACAGACAATATGTTTGTAATTTTATATGTTTGGCTGTATGATGACTAAAAATTGTGTGAAAAGAAAAACATACTTTGAAGGAAAATCAATCAATCAATCAGTCAATCAAATTTCATTTGTATAGCCCATATTCACAAATTGCAATTTGCCTCATAGGGCTTTAACAAAGAGTACAGGGTGTAACATCCTCTGACCTACACCCTCAACAAGGGTGTGGAAAAACTGCCAAAAAAACCCTTTTAACAGGAGAAAAAATGCAGAAACCCCCAGGAGAGACTCATGTGAGGGATCCCACTCCCAGGGATGGACAGAAGTGCAATGGATGCCACATGTACACAACACATCAACACAATGACAGAGAGAGAGAGAGAG
Organism: Trinectes maculatus; assembly: GCA_016785345.1. Taxonomy (NCBI): domain Eukaryota; kingdom Metazoa; phylum Chordata; class Actinopteri; order Pleuronectiformes; family Achiridae; genus Trinectes; species Trinectes maculatus. The sequence goes on along the minus strand of JAFBJQ010009303.1, from coordinate 21,342 downwards.
AGCGAGGGCACTGTATGACTGGTAGTTAGCGTTATAATATAATATAATATAATATAATATAATATAATATAATATAATATAATATAATATAATATAATATAATATAATATAATAGTTATAAGGTGCTGAATCTGCGTCCTGCCGCTCCAGAGTATGTTCCACGATCAGCTGCCACCACAGTCAATGGTCCAGGAAGTGGCTGCACTACAACAGCAGTTACCAGGCAGGTTCACTCATTTATTTAGAAAAATGACTAGTTTTATTCAGTGGTGTCTTACAGATTTGTTTATTTGCACTTTCTGGGTTGTTTAAAGCATAAAGTGAAACATATAAAAGAAAAAAAAAATAAACACCAACCACCAGTCTGCTTTCTCATAAACAGCTGATGAACACATAATGTGTTAATATACATGGGGCTTGTATTATTTTAATTGTATGTGTCTGTGACAGGTTGGTGAAAAGTATATATGTTAGTACAATTACTATTGATTCAACATGAAAGACTGAAATCCTACCATTAACATTATATTTGTAGTATTATGCTACGGTTCATACCATGAGGTGAAATAAGTCAGATATTCGAATCTTGGTCCGATAACTGGAAATGTTGTGCAAATGCTTCTCAAAAAGCACAAGCCCAATTTGTCAAGTGCTGGCATTATATTAGGCCCCAAAATCTCAGTTTGGGAAATACTGCACCCCACAATGCATGTTAGTTGACCCAAATTGTGAAACACAAGTCCAGTTTACTGGACTACAAAGAATGCTTGTAGACCAAAGTGTGCCATGTTGATTGTTTATGCAATATCATAATATTAAAAATACTAAAATAATTTCAAAGCTTTATAAACACAAATTACAGCCCTTGAACACTGAAATATATAGTTTTGTACAGAAAATATGACCACCATCAAATATTTGGGCGATTTAAAGAAAACGGCCAAAACTTTTACAAATACACATAGCCTCTTACTTTGTGTCTAATCACCATAACTTTTAGTAGATATACAAATCGAACCCTTATGGGGCACTGCAAACCACCATGCTGCCCACCACCACCCTTTTGTGGTTAGAATTTCAGAAATAAAAAACAACAAAAATAGTAATAATAATTTTTGTTTTTGTTATCTCTGTTGTTATGGAGCGTTCTGTCAGGGTAAATCTCAAAATAAAACCAAAATCAAAGTAAAGAGAAATATGCTAATGCGGCTTCATGGCATAAAATAAATCAGCTGACAGACATTCAATGTTTTTCTTAATGTTTCGGAGAATTACAAAAAACTAAAATCTGCTGTGTGTGTGTCTGTGTCACTAGTTTTTCCTGAATCTTCTTAACGGCATTTAACATTTTGATGGTAGTTCTCAACTCCTCTTTCTATTATCAATAAAAATGATCCCATGGATTCTCATACCTTAGACCAGTGCTTCTCAAATAGTGGTGCGATACCTGGGGGGGGGGACGGGGGCGCGTGTGACCCTGGGGAACAGGGGGTTTTTTTTGGCCGTACTAGTATAAAGTGTAATTGCGCATCCACTACAGTAGGCGGCAGTGGCGCTCTCATTGTTACTTCTGTCACGTTTGCGACAGTGCAACATTTTACGACTTACAAGACAACAGGTTTGCCTTGGTTAGCAGTGTTGAGTCAACAGAAAGCTCCGACTGCGTTCTGTCTATAGCCTCCGTTATTCAACACAACAACCCCCAACATGAAAAAGTTTTTAACAGGGATGAAAAGAAAAGCGGAGAGAGACAAAGATAATGAGACAAAAGATAGTCACCCGAAAGCTAAGACGAGGAAATACGACGAAGCGTATTTAGCGCTTGGCTTCACTGTGACTACAGTTGGAGAAGAGGAAAGACCGGTGTGTTTGCTGTGTCTAAAAATGCTCGCAGCAGACAGCATGAAGCCAAATAAATTAGCGCGTCACTTAAACAAGTTACACCCCAATCACGCCAATAAGCCGCTAGAGTTTTTTCAGCGAAAACGTGCTGAATATTGAATTGCAATATTGCAATGGTGCAATTAGTTGGTCAAACATGTTTACAGTTTAAACAAGGATTTATTTATTTTTAATTTCAGGCATTGATGCACTTAAAATCTTTTCTGTTGCAGACTTAAAACACGATTTAATAAAGTTATTCTTTGTAAGTTTGACCATATGTCTTTCTTTTTTTCTTTTCTTTAATGTTAATAAGGATAAAATGTTATGCAGAGATGGATAGTCACGGTGGGGAGTGGGGGGCGCGAATAGTTTTCTTCTTGCTAGGGGGGGGCGTAACAGAAAATAATTGAGAAGCACTGCCTTAGACTCACAATTTCTAATCTAAAAAAATACATTAGAAGTTTCTTTTATTTTGCCTATTACTAAAATAAATATGCATTTTATGTCTGATGGAGGAATCAAGCATCAAATGTAAAATAGATGCTTTGCATTTTGCTTTTTGTTTTTATCCTTGTAGTTTATAAATTTCATTGAGCAGCTTTCCTCCCGAGAATTGAGAATTTTGTAATGTTCGAGGTGATGTATTTCGGATTGATTTGTTTTATTGAATTGTTTAATGTCTTCGGGGCAATACGATGCACCAGAAATTGCAAGGTATAGCAGGTAACTGACTTCCTCTCACACCTGTCACACAGCTGCATGTGATTCATTGTGTGCATAAAAGCATTAACTTATTCCACCAAAAATGTCTGAGAAAGCCAAGCTTAAAGAGGACATCTATAGGGAAAATGTTCCCAAACAGACAGATTTATAGGATCCATAACTGGGGTAATTTCATTATTACAGTTATGCATTTTCTAAAAATTGCCTGGTGATATCAGTGAGATAAACATCAATGCAATGGAGTGATGATACACAAAGATGGTATAAGTCTTAAATAAACTCTTAAATGTCTCTGATTTTAGTATGATTGTTTTCCCAGCAATACCATGTGACTGTAAAGGATATGTGATAGTTATCTACCCTGATGTAATTATAAAATTAACTGGGTCCAAGGACTCCTTAAGAAAGTGACCTCATTGCTTCACTGTGCCACCTCCAAAGGACTGGATGCTTTTTTCAAATTTCAAATGTTTATGATTGTTGGCAGGAACTGTCTGCAGCTAGCAATTGCTGAAATGAATAAATGTCTTCCCACAGATATTTAGATATTAGCAGTTTTTATACTAAAAATAGATGGCATTATTTTGTTATAATGTATCATGGAGCAATCATATCGTGTATGTAACCTTAAAGGAGTTTATAACACATGGTAACCACTAAATGTTTTTAGAGTGGGCACTTCCACACTCAGGGACTGGACAGTTAGTTTGCATGTTACAAGGTTCATCATTCACTCCTGTTTACCTCTTAAAGAGTCAGTTTGTTTAAATGTCAGTTTCTTGTATTTCTGTTTAAACATGGGTCTTGACCGCTGCAGAAGGGTTAGGAGCTCCCTGCGGTTCATGAGCCCCTGAGATCCAGTGATAGCAGTCAGTGATGCTCTTACTGCTTGGGTGAAGAGCATAGTGCTTGCAATAAAAAAAAAACAATGCAAACATCACCAAAATGAAGATGCAGATGGGGACTAGGAGTCCCACTAGAAGCCAAGTGCTGCTTTGTTTTCTCCATTTGTCTTCGGGGACAGAATTCAGGATGTCTTTGGTCTTTCCACCCTTGATTGATGGAGTCTGGGAAGGAGTCAGCTGAGAGAGAAGAATTGGGTATTGGGAGTGTGTGATCCCTACATAGTCTTTCTCCTCCTTCAACAGCTTCTCCTCTTTGATCTCAGAACTTTTTGTGAAGGGGTACTTTTCATCATCTAACCCTCTGTGGTGGATAGAATCCTCAGGCATGTTGTGGCCTGTGACTGAATCCTTTAGATTTCCTGTTTCCTGGCCGGAAGTGGTGAGTCTGACCCACCAATTCCAAGCTCCCTCAGAGACTGTAGATGAGGAAATAAAAGGAAGATCTGTTGTGGTCTCCTTGCCATCTTTCTGTGAGTCTGGTTCAGTGCTATGGCTGGTGGTGGTGGTGGGTGGAGATGTTGTGTCGATGGTGTTTGGAGAAACTTGCTCAGACTGGGAGCTCTGCTCTGACTTCAGCAAGTCAGCTCCTCCTTTGTTTGTGTCTTCCTTATCCCTCTCAGCCTGCTGTGTAAAAGGGTCCACTGCTGAATAATACGGCAGCTCATCTAGTGGAGCACTTGTAACCCAAATGACATCAGAATTCAAAACTATGGGTGGATCAGTGAGCCACTGCTCTTCCTCTGGAGGCCAATCAGTGTGGCTTTGCTTAAGATTCCAGTCATAGTCCACAGAGTCCCATAAAGGTCGATGGGTGACCCAAGGAAAAGGAGAGGTGGCGGCAGATTGGTCACTTACTTTCTTTCTCTTTTGACATGAGTAGTGATCAGACATGAGTTCATAGCCTTCCACACAGTGACATTCAAATCCACCCTCATAATTCACACACATCTGGTCACAGGTCCCAGGAATCTGGCACTCATCAGTGTCTTGACATCGACTTGGGTTCTCAGTTACTGGGGAAAAACCCAAATGGCAGTGGCAGATATAAGAGCCTGGAGTGTTCTCACATTCATGTTCACATGGGTCATTTCTACACTCATCTATATCCTCGCACCCACCCTCATCATCTGCATGGTAACCCTTCCAGCACTGACATTCAAACGTTCCTGGAGCATTCTTACAAAGTTGTTCACAAGGACTCTGGAGGCACTCATCTACATCCAGACAGCCACGTTCATCTGGTGCAAGCATGTATCCTTCAGGGCAGGCGCAGCGATACCCATCTGAAACTGGCAGGCACTCAAACTTGCAGGGAGCTTCTAGACAAACATCAGACAACACACAACTCTGGCCATCATCTCCTAGTTGGTACTCATCAGCACATTCACAGTAGAAGTGTGCACCAGCTGTCCTACAAAAATGCTCACATCCACCATTGTTCTCATCACACCAGCTAAGTGCGATAGGACGGTCAGAGCAAAGAGGGGAATCTCTCGACCATCCCACTGAACCATCCTCTTTTTGCATACACAAAACTGACTGTTCCTCCTTAGTGCCTATGGGGCATGGCATAGTAGCAACAGATCCAAAAGGTACGTGGGTTAGCAGTGTGCTTAGAAGGTTAAATGGCGTGGTGTAAAGGGCATTGCCTCCCCCTTCACTCCACAAGCCAGGACACGTTCCTCTGTAGTCATAATGGCAGAGATATCCATCCAGAGGGACAGAGCATGACCAATCTAGCCATTTAAAATTATCATTATGCTCTTGAATGCTGTAGCTCATGAATACACACCGTGGAACCATACATATATTATGGGAGTCCTCTTTTTCCCAGTTGGTATATTCTGTGTCTTGATCTCCAGTAGTCCAAGAGAAACCCCGCAGTGGGTGTGAAGTGGTACACTGACGAGGCTGGCGCTGCAGGCCAATCCAAACCTGGACCTTGGTGCGTGAGTGGCGCAGATCCAGAGTTGAAAAAAGTATTGCAATATTTGTGGCATCCTCCTTGCGTTTGATGGTAGCCAAGTTGCCACCTTTCTCCTTGCAGGCCCTCCACGAATCTAGAAATGTTTTCCGTTGAAAATAGACAACAAAGCATCCATCCACATTACATAGTGCATCTCTCTCTCTCAGATCTTCACCTAGAACTGGAGGCACTCCAAAGGGCAAAGCCAGCATGAAGGTTAAGATAAGAGTAGCAGCATAGTTCGTCAGTGAGCCCATTCTTTTTTAGAACTCTGTGTAGTCTCTAACACTAACTTTCTACAAACCTTTATGCGCCCTCCTTTCCTTTCTGGCTCTTTTTTTTTTGGCTCTTTCTGTACGCTTAGTCTTTAGGATTCTAGGCTTATTTTTGTTGTCTATCAAAGCTTTTCTCCCTTCATGTGAACCCTGATTACTTTCATTGCCTGTCTGTGTTCTTCATTCTGTCCTGATCTGAGCTAAAGTGCATGCAGATTGTCCCAAGATTTCAGAGAGGAAGGAGGAGGGAAGAAATGGGAAGGGGTACGAAAGAATGATACGTAGCAAGGAGGGGGGCATAAGGGGAGAGAAGGAGTGAGCGGAGGAAAAGAACTGTATGTTTTTGGAAGAGGAGGGAGTGGGGTGTTGGGGAGCTATGTGGATGAGTGGGTCAGAATAGGGGGAGGTGCAGCAAACTGTGCAATTCTCTCTTTGTCATATGGTTCTCATATAAAAACCTCGCCATCTGTCATCTGACTTTTCACATTTTAAACAGAATGACTCAGGTAGGCAAGTTCTTTACATGCATGTGTCACATGCAGTTCATCAACTCTGACTGTTGTGTTTTGACTGATGCATTTATAAGGGTAAGGAATATTGAGTTTGTGAAGAGTTAGGGAGTGTAAATCACATGGATTTGTCCCTGGAACACATGACCCTAATTAAAAGCAGCATTGTTTTGACTCTCCTAAGGGAAATAGTACAAGAAACAACGTGTAATGTATAAGAGTAGTACTGGCTTCAAAATACTCTGCACCCGATGCCACTCTACTGCTAGGTGATATCATCACTTCTCCTCCACTGTGCAAGACCAAACATGACACAGAGATCAAGGAGTTTGCTGCTGTTAGTAGCAGTGTGACACAACCAACTTTACGGCAAAGTGAGTCATAAGTAAAAATAACTGAGGCTCTGGTTATTCGCCTATACTTACCGGGGGGGGGCAGCGGCAGCCGGTAAGGAGATGCACACGGACACAGATGCGTTCGGGATCGTGGCGATACCGTAGGTTTATTCACAACACAGGGTCTACACGGTTGATAACAAAAATCTAAAGGAAATGCTCATTACACTCGTGATCTCAACCCCTATGGTGTGTCAAGAGGGACAAAAAAGGCAATTCACCATAATAAACTCTTATTTTATCGTGGTGTTATAGCGACATCTGGTGGCACAATGTATGCACAATGGCACAATGAATGTATGGTCCGACTTACGTCGAAATTCGGTTTCGACACATTCTCAAGAACGGATCTCCGACGTAACTCGAGGACCCCCTGTATTTGATTCCATAGTGAGTTCTAATATCTTCTGTGTGAGTAGACTTAAGGAGATGAGGTATGAACTTTGTACCTTAGGGAGGCTTTTGTGTAAAGCTCAAGAATTTCAGATCTATTGTGGATTTTACAGGTGCGGAGACGCGAATATGGAAAAAACAGTATCTCTTTTAAAAAATTCCTGTCTGTGTTGCAGCATTGTGGATCAACTACATGATTTACACAAACTTTATAGGTACACCCTAACAATAAGTAATTGCAGTGGTCCAATCTAGAAATAACAAATTCAAGAACTAAATTCTCAACATTCTTTTAAGGCTAGGTGTTTCTGATTTATATATATATTGTTGTCTGGTAATCCAGAGCTGACTTCATGTGCTGATATGCTTCCCCACAACTGAAGAAGAGTGTCAAGGAAAAAGAAGGCTTCAGATTCCAGCCTCTGGGATTTTTACAGACTTCCACACTGTCAGGCCGAGACTCAGAGAAGGAGAATCTATGTTAAATATTTCTGCTGCTTTTTTATTTAACAAAAAAGCAGCAGAATATGCGTCTTGGCAGAGTGATCAAAATAACAACTATGAAAAAACTCCTAACGTGATTCTCTCCTGTGAGAGAACACACGACACTATAGAGAAATTCTCTCCGAAGAGAGAATTAAACAAAAAGAGCTCCAAAAGGGAGATACTAAATCTAATAACGTATATTCACTCTTTTAACAGAGGACAAAAAAGGAACCGAATCACTATCACTATAACTAAAAATTACTCCAGAAGGGAGGACAAACAAAAACAGCTATACTAAGAACTAAACTATGAGCTTCTAATCTGAGCTATGAAAATTAACAACAAAAAATCACTTGATAACGAGCCAGAGAACAATGCTCACGCAACAAGGCAAATTTATGGCTGTGGACTAGAAAAGGCTAGAGTTACGCACAGAAACGAACACACTGGCACAGGACTGGAAAACGCAGACTACTTGAACACATGAAGATAAGGGGAAACAGGTGGAAACAATCAGTAATCAGGGAAGACAATCAGACAGGTGACACGTGAGGAAGAGCAAGTGACCTGAAACGAGAGGAGAGTTACTTTTCAAAATAAAACAGGAAATGACAAGACAAAACATGGAGACAAGACAAAAACCAAACTTGATCTCACCGCTGTGTGACACACACAAGGAAGTGTGCTGTGTCTGGATATTGATATTGAAAGCACATATCCTATGAGTATGACAAAGACCGTTCCTGTGGCAAATAGCTCTTTTTAATTTTCCACCACAAAGCTTCTATGTGACATGTGCAAGAGGACAAGACTGCTAAAAATGTTGCATTGTATATGTAACATAGACATTAAAATAAGTTGATGAAATTCATTCATTAATTATTAATAGTGTATTATCATAGTCTTTACTAACAAAACCAAAGTAACAAGTGCTCTTAACCATAGAGCTCAGGACTTCAGGTAGCAGTGGAGCAGCAGGTAGGTCCAAAAAGGCACAGAACACGAAGCAGGAGACAGAGCAGTAATCAGTGGCAGTGACAAGGCAACCAGGTACTACAGGGCCCTGTTTCAGAAAGCAGGTTTAGTGAAAACTCTGAGTTAGTTGACTCAGAGTCAGAGGAAACTCTGGGTTTTCGGTTTCACAAAGCCGGTTCAGCTGGACTCTGAGTCAGTTACCGTGGCAACATACTCTGTGAACCTAACCTGCTGGCTGGCAGGTTTTATCCAACTAACCCTGAGTTTGTCCTCTTTATCTGAGACTGTGTGTAGACAGAAAGGCGTGGCAGACATGACGTGTGCTTTTTTGGAAGATACGATTGATGATCGAAGCACAAATACAGCACAGGAATCTCCGTCAGGAGAAAATCATCATACCCCGATTAGACGTTTATCATTTCAACATGAATATTTATATGAACGTTACCGTTTTCAGCACCGTCAATCATTTATCTCAACAACATTCTCAGCCCTCACATCAGCACATTCTTTGTATCTCACTTAGTCTTTTTGCAAATGGTAACACAAACTGAAGCACAAACATTGATTAGAGTTGAAACGTATCAGCTTCGCAAACGCAACGCACGCGCATCTGGTGGGATGTCGGGGTTACGGTGTGGGGGGGAGGGGATGTGGTTACGGTGGTGGGGTTGGGGAGTGTCAAAGAGGGAGATGCAGCTTTAAGCACCTGCATCAGCAGCATTAAACCAAGATTCATAACTTTACAATCAGACCATTCATTAGTCTGTGATGCACTCACATCTTTTAAATCAAAAGCGATTTTCCGATTCAAATAGACAATACTAAATAGTGACAGTGTTAAACAGTGACAGTGTTAAATAGTGACAGTGTTAAACAGTGACAGTGTTAAACGTCCAACGCCACCCGGAAGAAATAGGACGTGCAGGGTTTGTTTTCACGTGTTGTCATGGTGAATCACGTTATCTTTGTTCCATTCATGAGGGCTTTTAACCTCCGCGTGCGCGAGCTTAACTCAGAGTCAAAGCAACTCCGAGTTGATTGACCTAACTCTTATCCCCTGTTCTGAAACCGAAAACTCTTGAGTTGGACAGCTCAGAGTTGCTCAACCCTGAGTTTAGATTTTAACTTAGAGTTTGTTAACCCTCCTTTCTGAAACAGGGCCCAGGAGTCAAAGTTCAAACAAAATACAAAACATAAAGACAAAACGCACAAGGGGCAAGAGTGGCAAGAGTTACCAAACTAGGCGGAATTATCTCGCAGAGAAGTGGAGTGTAGACCGATCTTTTATGGAGCAGTGATAGGACGACTGAGGTCAGGTGTGCCTTGTCAGCTGCCACTGGAGGAGCCAGCTCCCCTGCTCCAGCTCAAACCTAAAGCCCCACTATGTAGAATTCCCTCTACAGTCAAGAAACTGTATTGTCTCTATCAACTGTTGTAAAATCTGTATCGTGTGCATTTGTTGATAAATATTCCATCCTGAGGAAGGACTGATGCGCGATCAACCATGTCTTCAGGCAAGGTAAAGAAGGCTAGCCTTACAGCATTTTATACGAACATTGCTTTAAATATCAATATTTATAAATATTGTAGCAACCCTTATTATGGACGGCACGGAGTCAGATTGGTTTTAGCTGGTGTTTTATTTCGCAACCTGAACACAGACTACTCTCAGTGGTAGCAACGCCAAAACAATAACCACACCTTTATTCTTTATATATATATATATATATATATATATATAAACATTGTTCAGAGTGATATGTATGTCCACGAGATATATTTACACTTGGATATCATCTGCACTAATTCCAGCCAATGGTGTTTTTTTTACAGAAGTGAAAAAAATGATATGACGGACACGGGGGGTGGGGGGGGGGCATGGGGGGGGCACCACCAGCTGAATTCACGCCAGTGGAGGAGCTGGCACTCCAATTGAATACATTGTCCTGTTATTGAGAGGACTGAAGAGGGGTGGGGGGTGGGCATCCTCACAAACTATGCCCCCCAGTACAAGGGCTAAAATACTGAGTACTAAAGCTAAGTAGACCACTTCTTTCAGATAAGTGTCACTGTTAAGCGGCGACTCAGGCTAAGCCTGACATTTAGCCTGGTCCGGACCAGGCTAGTTTGCGAGCATAAGTTGTCGTGGTAACTTAGTTTGAACTATGCTAAGCTTTCTTTATGGAACCGAATCCACTGGAAAATAAGCCAGACTAACGAAATAAGCCTGGCTTATTTGGTAATCCTGCTTTATGGAACAGACCCCTGCTCTCACAACCCGGAACAACAATAACAATAAGGAAGGGGGTGCTGGGGACCTACTCTACTCTGGGTCCCCACCATGTAACTGCTCTCTGTTACTAATATTTTCTAGTGAAACAGCCAGACTGGCTTTTGGACAACTCTGGGAGAGGTTTGCATGCAAAAACCAAGTTGCTGTGTTTAAGCCCTCATGCTGCTGTGATGGTAAAAACATACACAAGGAAACTATTAGTCAAACTCATGTGGTTAAGTATTTGGTCAGATATAGAACCCCTTTTTCTTCTCTTCTCTTGTTAACTCATGCTGGAGGAAAAACAATATTACTAGGTGGGTTTATATGGAATATACTATATGTCAGAAGTATCACTCTATGAGTTTGACAACTGAAATATTGGATGTGTGTATGTTACTTTAAATACCTCAGTGGTTCAGTCTGCACTGAAGGCATTCTCACGCTCCAACTGAGCCCCCCCCCCCCAAAGAAAACAACAGGAAGTTGTGAGTTAGACCATAAGAAGAGGGGTCAAGAAAGGGAGAAGTGGGGGTGGGTTAAAAAGTAAGGACACAGCTTTCAGTGCCATGTATGTCATTATTGAATGTTTATCTCTGCTTTTGTGGGAACTGCCTTTTTCTCACCAGCATTTTTCTGAACTGTATGCTGTATGCAAAGTTTTACACACAACTATAACAACAAAATCCAAAGGAAACTTTTGTCTTGAGCCTCAGAGACATTCAACAAATTATAAACGCAGGAGACTTTTTTTTTTTTTAAATCCCACAAATTAATAAAGGGTATGGGATGATTTGAATTAGTTGTGCATGTTAAAAAACAATTCAGTCTTTAGTGGACTGTACTTACTAGAGATTTTAGGGTCCCATATCTCATCACATCAGAGACGAGTACTGGCTTGCGGATGTCAATAAAAATTACAATATAATTGAGTTCAATTTTTAGTCTTACTTCAAACATACTGACAAGTAGATTTCCTCACCTAAGGGTTTGTGTCTTGGCAGACTCTTTGAATGATAGCTCTGTTATTTCAAACATTAAGTATGTGTCAATTTTGTTACTATTTGAATGGGGCTTGTTCAAATTATTTAGCTACAAGATAATGCGTTTAGTTAAAAGATTTTTGATCCCAGCCCAAGTAAAATGTGAAATGTAAGATTGAGTGTAACAGTACACAGTGCGTCGGTTTTTTGCTGCACATTAAATATTTACTTTGAGTTGTAAATTATCATTAACAAACGACAAGATCTGATTTAATTTGTTGGTTTTTAGATTTTTTTTTGTCCTCAATGAAAACAAAGGGACAGCCATCACAAATTTTGAGTGTCCAGCATGGTTCCAACAGACATGACGCAACATCTTAAAAACAATACTGACATAGATAATATTGAAATGTATCTACATTTCTATTGTCTCTACATGAAATAAAATATTTTATCACAATATTTAAACTGAGTGCAAAACTGATGTTTTGTCAGAGACAGAGAGGTACAGCCAGAATCATTCACAACGTCACAAAGTAACAGTCACTACACTACAGCATTAAGGGGGGAAAAAATTAATTTGATAAATGACATCTGAGCCTCTGATCACTGTAGGACTGGTTAAATCACCACAGAAGGGAGAGGAAGTTGAAAAAAATAAAAAAGGGCAGACCAAGCTCTGGAGAAGATGACAGGCTGTGGTTACACAATTTCTCACATCCAGATGGATAGGAAAATGGGAACGCAGAGGGCCAGAGGGATCGGTTCATGAGAGACTGAGGAGAAAATAGGATGACAAACTGAAGGGGGAAAGAGTTTCTTTTATGTCCCATAAGGGGCTAACCTGACCTGCTCTCTATCCTTTACTACTTTTGGGTAACACTGCTCAACTTATCAGGCCACGTAGCCATGCCTTTGCTTTTGGATGTTCTATAAATAGTTGTTATTGCGCCAGCTGAATGGGAACAAAACACAACCATTACCCTGAGGGACAGGGAAGAAAATAGACAATACAAACCCTCCAAGGATCCACTGATGTTGATGGTTCATATCACAGAAGAAGAAGAAAGCTTTTGTTGTCATTGTCACAATACACTTATACATTACACTATACAATGAGATTTGGTTTCTGCCTTTCACCCATCATGCATTTAGGGTGACATGTCATATGATTAATATTTTTTTTAGCACTGTCGACTCATGATGAGCATAGAAAAATGCCTCGGTTAGAATTGTCATTGAACTTTATTTACGTTTCCTGTCAGGTTGAATCCCCAGAGGCCTCAGAATAGAGTAGAATTAGAATATTTCACTCCAAGGTGATTAACATGACATTCGATAACTTCAATCAAGTGCTGGTGCAAAAAAACAAACTGCAGTTCTGCATGTGTGATGATTGATGTTTTATTAATCAGATTCAGATTCAGATTCAGATTCAGATTCAGATTCAGAATCAAAATCAAAATCAAAATCAAAATCAAAATCAAAATCAAAATCAAAATCAAAATCAGAAAAAAAAGTTTAATGGCCAAATATGTTCACACACACAAGAATTTTGTTTCCAGCAGTTGTTGATATTCTCTGGGCACAAGATATCCTTTATGCTTGGGCATACAAAGACATTAAAATAAATTTAAATAGATTTAATAGATAAATTTAATAGAGTAGAATAGAATGCCTTTTATTGTCACTGTACACATGTACATTGCCCATTTTTTGAATTGAATTGAATTGAATTGAATTGAATTGAATTGAAAGACCCACCAATACATTAAAGACCCTCCAACACGTATACGCCCATAGTTTACGCCTTATATTCTGAAAATATTGCACAGGAAGCAGAATAACACCGGAAATACGTAGGAGTTTTCAAACGTATTTGCATAGGGACGTTACTGACTACAAGGATGATTAAAAGCCATCAGACGTATTTTTTTCTTTTGTCAAATAATCTAAGTTAGATTGTCATTTACAGCGACATCTGGTCAATATTTCTGTCCGTTACATAGTATTGTTGGCGGCGCTGGTTGTTCCACTACGTATAGCACAATGAAGCCTCCACCTCGTACTCGAAATAAACCAAATAGCCACCTGAAACCAGAAACGGTAGCGCACGGTTCCGGTCCAGTGGCTTGCAAATGGCAACGAATGGAGAAGAGAAAGCTTTTAAATGCCCTGAAAAAAATGAACGATACGACCGAAAAACTCAGCGACATCGACTACGCTTTCCTAAAGAAGTGGGTGCCCATGCGGTCCATTCCAGAGGTATATAATATAGACTGCTCTTTCGAATTACCATATTCACAAACGTAACATCCTCATTTTTGTCAGTCTGGTGTTAATTGTACATATTTATGACACAACCTAAACTAGAATTTACATTATGGGTATTGTTTTCATAATTTCGTGACAGTTATGGGATTCATCATACACTGTATAGTAACGTAGCCAGTGAGTATGTGTGTGTTAAAATATGCTTATCGTGGGGATGTACAGTGGTGGCCAAAGATATTAGGACACATGGCAGGTCTCAGTTGTTTTTGTTGAATTGGCCATTAAAGTACCCATAGAACGAATGGAATATCTACAAAGGCAACATCATTATGCTCTGTGAGTCACCATAAGGAGATTTAGGACAATTTCTTTACAATAAACAAGCTAGGCCTATTTCGCTGTCACTGTCACACAATCATGTTCCTTAACAGAAGACGACATGTGACTTGCTGCAAAAGGTGGACATACGAAATATTAAAATTAAAAGTAGATAAAAGCAGTTAATCTGGTCTTTGTTGTACTCAGAGCAAATCCATTTGCATGTTCTTATTTTCAGATTTGTCAAGTGATCTACTAATTTTGGCCGCACTGTATGTGTTTGTTTGTTACTCCTCTTTTCCAATCAGTCATGCTAGCTGTGATGATTGCGACTTCTTTTTATTAATCCTTTATAATTCATGGCAGAGGAAATGTGTACAAAATCAAAGTACTAAAAAGCTACTGCACATTTTGAGAGGTCACTAAAAGACTGCTTTTGCATTTTTTATTCACAGTTCAAGATGTATGTACTGTCTCTTCATCCTTTAGATTCAGTTCTTCATAGAATCTCTGAAGGACAAGGTGATTTCTTCTGCACGTCTTGAGCTGAAAAAAAGGACGTGGGAAGACAAGAAGAGAAGGCCCATTGAGCAGTGGACACATGTGGCGTCTTTGGTGGCTGGAACCCTTGAAAATCCCATTTCTGTTGCTTTCTCTCAGGTACCACAAGATGTACTTATCAGGGCTCTCAAGTTTTGAATGCAGGCAACAGCCCCCTCTTTTGGGTGGTCGGGTTGGACGGGTCGCAGGAATGGGGGTCTTTCATTAATAATATTATTATTAGTGTTGCTGTTATAGATAGACTTGTAGAAGAAAGGATGGTACTGACAGTTCGACCAAATACAGTACAAAGTCTTTATTCAATTTCTGTGTTTTGAGTAAGTGTGTGTGTGTGTGTGAGAGAGACAGAGAGAGATGGAGAGAGCGAGAGGGCACATGACTGGTGTAGTTTATTGTAAATGTTTGTTGCCTTTTTGGAGTCCTTCATCATTTGTGTTGTTAGCTTCCACTTAAAACAGTTTGGCTCAGGTCCAGCCATTTTCAGGGTCATGATAGAGGTCAACGTCCCGTCCAGAGACGAGCTGTTTCGGGTTGAGATTTTGTTCAGACCGACCATTGAAAATACCCTCTTGGCCTCATTCAAAAGAATTTGAATGAGGAAGCACCAAAACCAAGGTTGCGATCTTTGGTTGGTTGTTGCGTTACTGACTTGACTAATTATTGTGTAGCCAGCCCCTTTCCTTTTTTTTGATTGACTGGTAAGTGGCAGGCTCGACTCATGGGAGACATGTTGTTTCCTGTTGTTTCTATAGTGCTAGCAATGCACCAGAGAAATCTATATTATAATGGTTTTTTTTTCAGCATGAGAAATACAATGTGTGGCAGGAGTGTTTGACAAAAGACCAAAATAAGTGACTGCCACGATCAATGCGCAAGACTTGAGAGCCCTGACTTATTGATAAGATGGAGTATCTTAGATTTTATTATGTTCATGGTCACATTCGTATGTATTATGGAAAAGCAGTGATAAAAACATAAATGTGTGCAACGTGTATGTAAATGAGCTGTTACTACATGTTTTACAATTGTAAAAAAAAATCAGCTTATTAGGATATAGCATAGATGAGGGACAAAAATATTTTGGGGGGGGCACAGGGGACATGTTCCCCACACTTATTCAAGGGGCCGTTTTGGTCCCCAGCAGTTTTTACCGTCCAAAAACGCTACAGTAAACAGAGATGCGTCAAGCACTAAGACCAAGCGGAAAACAGCTGCTCAAGCTGAAGTCTGTTTCCCTTAGTTTTCCCTTAATTCCCTACACACATTCCAGTACTCAAGCCACATGTGTCCCCCCCACCTCTGAAATCAAAATTCGGTCCATGGTATATATTAGGTTAGCATATTAGGATACTAGGCTCTTTGCTTTAATCTTCTGCAAAGACAAGTACTATTCTGGCTGAAAATATGATTGAAGGTTATATCTGAAAATTTTCTCTTCCTTATGTTCCTCCTCCATCTTCTTTTTTTAGATGATGATTGTAGCATCCACAGAGCCTCGCACCCTAAGGAACAGTTACCCTCCACAGGTCCACAGACCACCCGGAGACACAGATAGCCCTACTGGTCACACCATTCCTTCAAAATCAGTGCCTTGTTTGCCAGTCCAAGGTATGTGCCTCCATTTTCTGTTAGGTAAACTGTAAATATCTGGTATTTTCGTCTAAGACTCCTGCCTGATCACAGCTAACATATTCATGAAATAAATTGAATAAATATTTTTTCTGTGTTCACATTGTTGCCTGAAAGACAGACCTCTCTCCTTTTAGGTTGCTTTACTCATTTGTATCACCTTTAACTCAACATGACACTAATCTCAATGTGGTTTGATACATAAAAGCTTCACAAATATACTGTTCAATCTTTATTTTATTTTATCTATGGGATGAATTGAGTGGAGGTAAAAGTTCTTGGTTGTACCTGGTTGTGGGGAGCAGTACAGGCATAAACTCAGCCCCCCTCTATGTAATTGGAGAGAGTGTGAATTTATAAAAACTCCATTGCTTCTTACTTTTTAGTTTGTTCTTATCTTGCTGATTCCTGCCCAAGAATATTTTTCTGACTTTGAACTTTCCTCCATGTGACTGTGATGATAATTTTGACAGTGTACAATTTTTGCCCCCTTAGGTGAGTGCCTTGGTCCCTGCACAAACAATAGTCTTGTACTCAAGACTCCAGCACCGACAACAGGCCCAGCCAGAAGACTTCCAGCACTGTCCAAAGTGGTTAGAGTCCTAAATAGCAGAATTCCTCCACCACATCAACAGCCTTCAACAACACCTGGAGCCTCATCACTTACTACCCACTCCTCCCAAATGGCTGTCACCTCCTCCCCCACAGGTTTACTATAAATTATTTTTTGCACCCCCTATGACCACATGTTTTGACATCAGGCCACACCCAGTTCTAGCTCTGCAATTGGAGGAAAGACTCAGAGTGTTGGCAACTCTGTAATCTAGACTCCTCTGCCAATTGTTCTAGACTCCTCTGCCAATTGTCAAAGCACCAATCCATTGCCACCTCTAATATCTGTATATTAAGGTCCACGATGTCCAGTCTACCTGTATTTCTCTGACAACAGTCTTACCCACCTCCATAGTCATGCTCCATATTAAATTCTTCTGTCTTCTGTTTCAGCCACCTCCAGCTCTTCCTCCACTGTGGAAAATAATGCTGGTATTGAATGCACCATTAAAAGCAACACAAAAGACCACAGCAGGACCAGCAATGATGAGTGTATAGTAGACTTTGAGAGGATCTATCGATACTTTAGTGTCTGCCACAAGCCAAATCAGGAGTGTCATCTCACCCCCATGGGTTAGTTGGAGATTCCTTGCTGAATCTATTTTGATTATAACAGCACGACGCATATTTAAACATTTCTTAAACACATATCAGCAACATTATGGCCACACATGACTGGGGTTTTAGAGTTCACCCCTTTGCTGCCTCCAGGGTCTATATTAAGTTTTTTATTACCATTTTGATTGCAATACATTAATTGTGCAGCACTGTGACAGTGCATGATTCTACAGCTGTCTGTATAGTTTAACAAATGCCTATTTGCCAGACATTTCCTTAGCACTGCCTCTAAACAAATCAGGTTTAATTAATTAATATTGTGTGTCCCCTTGCAGAAAGTGCTATTGTGTTGAACCTGTTGACGTCTCTCCCAGAAGAGCTTTCCCTGCTTGACTGCAAAAGCATTCAAAAACATCTGATCCAGGTAAGACTAGAATAGTCTATTGGTCACTGGCTACCGTAAACTACAGAGCCCCTCTCAATGATAGTGTGATGTGTTCAAACACTAGCAATCCACCAGTGGGTAGCATCAAATTACTTCCATTAATACGTCCATGTTAGCAACTTCCATTAATGGAAGTTAGGTTGATAGGACATCAAAAAAATAAAAGTGCACACTCATCTTTTTTTTTAAATGGTTGTTGACGATCTTGAGGTGACCATCACATGTTCATCTTTCTAATGAGATTTTAAATGTTGATTAAATCAAAATAGTCTGAAGCATGACGATGGACAGTAGGACAGATTGACTCACCATTTTCCAGTAGCAGTAACATCACACAATCTGTGTGCTCCTTTGCTAATGTAATGGTACAGTGGTTTTACTTATTTTTCATTAACCCGAAGGCCCATTTCTCCATGTTTTAGGTGTACAAAGGCCTCTCATCCCCAGCTAACTCAAAAGTGGCCCAAAAAATGTTCACAGACCTAAAGGACAGAATCTCTGCTCAGACAAGTGATTCTACTGGTCAAGACAGCAATAGAGCCAACATTCACCAGAAGACTGTTGACAGTATGGGAGTCACGGACAGTGTGGAGCCAGATGTAGTAGACAGCCAGTTCTCAAAGAGCAATAACGCATCAAGCGAATTAGGATTTTGTCCCCCTCTTAATCCTTTTTTCATGCCATTGAAACTGTTAAGGCGGCAATAGATAGCACTCAAAATGTTTAATCCATGTACAGGCAGGTTTGTGTAGTATGTATAAGATATAACAACGTTCTGATTATTCATGTAAATTATTTAGTAATTTCCTTGGGCTGGTCTGTTAAACTAATCTGCCCTCCAGGTAATAGTCCAAAGTGAAACCTCTCATTTTCAGTCAAAGTGTCAATCGTTCAATGTCGACAAAGAAGAAGCCAAATGAAAAAAATTTATAATAAAAATTTAGCGTTGTCCTGACCTGATTATTGATTATTGACCTGATTAGGCTGCTAAAATCAACCCATCCTATCATCTTCTTGTCTGTTGCCAAAAGTTAGCTGGGATAGTTTCATGGATCTGTGTTCAGTGTTTTTCTCAGCCAAGGGGTCCTCGGACTGAAAAAAGTTGAAGACCCTGGTATATGTTTTTGATTGTTGTATATTTACACATCTGGGAATGTAAGCCTTTAGTATATCAACCTGTTGTTTTGATGTAAGAACTGATCCAAGACAGACCTGAACCAGCCTTAGCTATAAACTTTAGAAAGAAGGAAAGTTTAAAGCCTAATCTGAAATTTGAAAGGTGTCAGATGACTCATGATTAGGTAATTTGTAGAAATTGGTGCAGTGCTTAACGCTTGTGCCTCAAAACAAAAAGGCTGCTTGTTCGAATCCTGGTTCAGCCAGGGGTCTTTCTGTGTGGAGTCTGCATGTTCTTCCTGTGTCTGTGTGGGTTCCCTCTGGGTACTCTGGATTCCTCCCACAGTCCAAAACATGCATATTGGGAATTAGGTTAAATAGTGACTTTAAATTGACCATAGGTGTTAACAGTGGCGGAACAACTACACTCAGGGCCCAGGGGCAAGACTGGATCATTAATAATGAATGAATTATGATACCCATCATGCACTGCAGTTTGGACAAATTTCACAATAACTGCTTTATTTATCCCACACTGGGTAAATTCACTAGTTACAACGGCTGATAAAGAATACAGAAACGAAAGGAATAAGGTCAAGACAGAAAAGAATACACCTTTTTCTCTATTCTTCATCAAAGGACTTGTGGACTTGTGGAATTGTTGTGTTATGGAAAAATATTTTACAGTTGAATGCTAAGAAACATGGTTCTACAAAAAAAGGATTTTTGGTGATAAAAATAGTGTAAGATGAAGTGCAGTGATTTAGTTATTGAACAAAATGGAAAGAAACCGTATTTACAGAATTTACAGAATTATTGCACATTTGAATTATTGCACATTGAGAATCTGGTTGTCAGACAAGCTGTTTAGCATATTGTTTTCATTATATACAGATGACAACAGTATAACCGCATGACAAAATATTACTAATTACAATACAACACTGATTGTTTTTTGCCATGAATTATTCTCCCACCATGATAAATGACAGGTATACTTTACAAGCAAGCACACCACACAATAATTAATAACATTGGGTTAGGGGAGGTGGTGGCGAAGCGGACCGTGAATCGGGCTTGGGACCAAGAGGCTTTGGACCCAGAGGTCACCGGTTCGAATCCCAGCCCTGCCGAAGAAAGGGTGATGCACCAGACCGGCAACCTGATTGGCCGGAAAATGGGAGAGTCCACCACCTTGGGCCCTTGAGTCCACCACCTTGGGCCCCCAAATTCGCTCCCTGTGCGCTTCCCTCAGGGGGAGCAGCCCACTGCTCCGCATGTGCATGTGACTAATGTGTGATGTGTGTAAAAATGCAGTGTGAAAAGTTTCAAAATGCAATGGCATTTATCAAGTTAGCCACTGACAGCAGGCCTCAGCGGTCATCATATCTTGCTTGTAGGAGGTCCCCTTTAGGAGAGCCCTGGGTGCCTGCCCTGCCCATAGGTCCGCATAGGTCCGCCCTTGGATGTGAACATAAGTGTGAATGGTTGTTTGTCCTTCTCTTGCTCACGCTCTCCCCCTGACTTTCGCTCTATGTTAGCTGGGATTGGCTCCAGCTAACATGTGACGCTGAACTGTAATTGGTTGAAAATTACAGAGAGTGATTATGATAAATAAGACTTGAACCATCTTAGGGTAAATTCCTTTAATGGAAATTAATATTCCTTGTAGAAAGATGTAATAGTCTGTGTTGTCATAATGCTGCACTATCAAGACCAAGACAGAAATACTAATGGAAATTAATATTCTAGTAGTAATACTTGACAGTACTACATTAGTCGTAGATTTTTCCAGCAACAACCTCTGTTCATACAACCTCTGTAATGATGAGCATGCAAATTACAGAGAGAGTGATATTGAGATTATGATAAATAAGACTTGAATCATCATAGGGTAAATTCCTTTAATGGAAATTAATATATATTGTTATCCTGTTTATTTATTTATTATTATTATTATTATTATTATTATTATTATTAGTGTGAATGCTAAAAGCAATCACACGATTGTTATCAATCAATCAATCAAATTTTATTTGTATAGCCCATATTCACAAATT
>JAFBJQ010009141.1:48912-119696 GCA_016785345.1 Trinectes maculatus | reverse complement strand
ACTGTGAATCAAGTCTCTGCTCCTGGGTCCTCCCTTTATATCGGCCTGACAGTTAGCAGTGGAGTAGTAAATCAGTGATTACTTCCTGTATTTGGTCTTTGTTGTGTTTCTCACTTTCTGCACGAAAAAAGTTTGTCTGTCAAGTAACAGCCCTTTGTCATCCACTGTTCCCACCAAATGAACAAAATTCACCCATTTAATGTCCCTGTGAGCTCTGGATCATAGAAAAGGTGACAGTACCTCTGCTTCAGGGAGGGGAACGTCCATGATGACTGGATGGCCTTTAGGCTCCCCATTCTCCACCATGTAGTAGACCAGCTGGTAGCCTAGGATCTGGCCTTGCCGCTTAAAAGACAGCGGAGGCTGCCAAGTTACCCTGAAGGCAGTAGAATTGACAGCATCTACCACCACGTTCCTGGGAGGACCTACAGACTCTGCAGCACAACACAGCACACATTAAAATGGTTTAATACTGAACACAACAATATATACTGTTTACGATAGTATTGTTAATGTTGTTTTGACAATTTGCAATTTTAAAGTATCAAGTGTTTACACTATCTGGAAAAGAAAACAAACGCAAGGCACACAGGCGGTAAATGGGAGTCATCGATCACACAGAGGAAACCTGCAGGAATCTCTCAGCAACGAGCCCAGTGGATCATTTAGTGGTGAGACATGGGTTGAAGGATTATTCAGATCAATACACGCCTACACTCATATTAATCAATCAATCAAATTTTATTTGTATAGCCCATATTCACAAATTGCAATTTGCCTCATAGGGCTTTAACAGAGTACAGGTTATGACATCCTCTGACCTACACTCTCAACAAGGGCGTGGAAAAACTGCCAAAAAAAAACCCTTTAACAGAGGAAAAAAACACAGAAACCTCCAGGAGACACTCATGTGAGGGATCCCACTCCCAGGGATGGACAGAAGTGCAATGGATGCCACGTGTACACACACACATCATCTCCCTGTCTCCCACTCTCCATCCGGTTCATCTAGGTACCCTGTGCTCCACTCATGTCAGACTGTTTTTAATTTTCAATTTAACATTTACTGACTGTACTTGCATAATTCTCAGACATGCTATGTAATTGTAGATAATGTTGTCGCGGTAGTTATAGTTATTGTAGTTTTGGTTACTGTCATTGCCATAGTTGTTGTTGTTGTCCTTTTGTCTCCCACCCCCAACCCCATCTCCATCTATCTTTCTCTCCCCTCCCCCTTTCTGCTCCTGTCTCCCCCTGTCTTCTATCTGTCAGTCCGGTAGCCCTGCTAATAAAGGTCAAAACCAGTTGCAACAGGAAGAGTATATCATACTCTTCCCTTGTAGAGTAAATCTGTTAAGGCAAAACAAGGCAACCAGAGCTCTTATCACTGCATGCATAAGCTGCTGAGGAGGACGCGTGTAAATAAATAAATAAATAAATAAATAACAACAAATGAGATTGAGAACCTTTGTTGCAAAAATTGAAATTTTGCAACAAGGTGCATGTGTTATTGTAGTGATGGATGTTGAGATTGTGTTCCTGCTTCTGGGGTGGCTGTTTTGATCACTTGCGTGCGTCGAATGCCATGTGCTGACAGTCACTACCTCACCGGTGTTTGTATGGGGAGGGCACTTACGGGCATCACGTGTTGTTGTACGTAGTGTGGTAGTCGGAAGTTTCAGTTCCGTGTTGTTCAGTTAATCATCGGGACTGGTACGTCTTTTTTACAACGTCGGTTTTACGATCTAGTTTCAGATATGCGATTCTAGTGATTCCCGAGGGGACAAAATGGTGGATGACAAGCCAGACCTAGAGAGCCTAAAACGGAGACGTTCAAATGCGCAACGGAGCTTTCCATGTTGTTCAGTTAATCATCGGGACTGGTACGTCTTGTCTGTTTTACAACCTAGTTTCAGATATGTGTAAGACTAGTGTAGCTGTAGCAAGCAGTCCTAGTGTGTGGATGTAATGTGTGTGTGTGTTTGTGCAATAAATCATAAAAAGAGACTCAAGTTGTTTCCGCCGTACTTGTCCCGACAACCCTTCCAGAGGGGAGCCTACTATAGCAGGTACCTAAGTATAAAATTTGCATTTGCATAATTCTTCATTCTTCAAATGATTATTTCAAGGTTTCAATGTTTCAGGGCCAGCAGCATACGTAGGTATAGAATTCTAAGAATAGAATGTAGAAAATATAAATTGTGCAGTAGTATGTACGACTAAAAATTGCAATAAGGTGCGGCAAATGCAGCGCGTACAAAAAAGAAATGGAGCAGTAAATATTGGGTGTAACAAAAGCAATGGACAGTAAGGAAATATATATATATATATATATATATATATATATATATATATATATGTATACAGGGAGTCCTCGAGTTACGTTGGTCGTGAATTGCGTCGTTTTTGTAGTTACGACAATCTCCCGTGAACTTCCTTGTTTCGCTTTAAGCTGTTTGCCCCGTAAATACGTCAGACTTCACACGGGAAGTAGTTGTCGGCGGAAGTAAATGTCGTCACGTGTTGCTACAGTGGACGCCATTTTGGGGTGTTTTGCTCCATTCATTATGGCTCCCAAGCGAAAGGCAGACTGCTGCTTTGAGGAAAAGGAAAGCGATCACATTGGAAGTTAAATTTGACATTGTTAAGCGATCTGAAAATCGAGAAACAGCGGCAAACATCGGCCGATCACTTGGCCTAAGCCGTAAGACTGTCGCAACAATCATCAAGGATAAAGATCGCATCATTGAACATGTGAAAGGATCTGCTCCGATGAAATCGACTATGATTACTAAGCACCGCAGTGGTCTCATCGTTGAGATGGAAAGGTTATTAATGCTTTGGCTGGAAGACCAAAATCAGTTTGTGATGTAGGTGCTGTGTAACAGTTCTCACTCTTTTATAACTGTTCAGCATTCTAATAAAAAAAGGTTTCAGCATCAGTGTGTGATGTAGTTGCTGTGTAACAGTTCTCACTCTTTTATTATTATGATGTAGGTCAATCAATCAGTTAATCAAATTTTATTTGTATAGCCCATATTCACAAATTACAATTTGCCTCATAGGGCTTTAACAAAGAGTACAGGGTGTGACATCCTCTGACCTACACCCTCAGCAAGGGCGAGGAAAAACTGCCAAAAAAAACCCTTTTAACAGAGGAAAAAACCCGCAGAAACCTCCAGGAGACACTCATGTGAGGGATCCCACTCCCAGGATGGACAGAAGTGCAATGGATGCCACGTGTACACAACACATTAACAACATGACTTATAATTATTAATTATACAGTTAGAATAATATAATATAATATAATATAATAATGCTATGTAATGGGCTATGTGCACGCCGAATTGTGACGTCACTTCCGTAGAAATGTGAGGATGGTTGTAAACATCCGGTAGCCACTGAACGCGCACTGTGCTAGCCAGATCTCCAGTACCTTATACCCGTACCTCATCGGTCTTGTAAATATTTTTACTATTTTAATATTATTTGTTTTCAATACGTTTTTGTCGTCATCTCCAGCCCGTTTACATGTACGTAACATGACATGTAAACGGACAAAATTATCGTTTCAGCAATGTACGGACAGCAGGTCCAACCACCACTGCTGTGTGCCATTCTGCACAGCATCAACTCGATCAAATTCTCACCTTAGTATTCACACCTTTCCAAAAGACTCAGAATTGCAGAAACAGTGGGTGGTTAAGATCAGGAGAGATAATTTTATCGTCACAAGTACGTCCCGAGTGTGTTCACGACACTTTGTCAACGCTGATCTGATAGAGCCTACCACTCCTGCTGGACGACGCGACTGCGACCTGGAGCTGTTCCGGTGCTTTTTCATTGGAATAACTACAATATCCCAACCCCACGACCTGGAGTATGGGAAAGAACAGAGCGTCCACCCAACGACCCAACAAGGTGCAGACTGACCCCGATGATGATGATGATCCATGGCCGTGTCATGAACATGACTACTGCGCCAGTCGTACTGAGACTGCTGCGCTTGACCATTCCCTAAATGAAAACGACGAGCTACGCGAGGAGATATCAAGGCTCCGAAAACAAATCGAGGAGTTAACAGTCAGAAGCAAGTTCGGTTTGGAGCGGTTTTCTGCCTCTGACGAGGACATACGGTTCTACACCAGGTAAATAAAAATATCCACTATGTCTGAGTTAGTAACATATACGATTAAAAGCAACAAAATAACTATATTATCTGGGTGGGATTTGTGTGTGGTTTTTGTTCAGTTGGAATTAGTGAAACACACAGCACATATTAGCACACCATTAGGCTGTCACCTCAGGGTAACGTTAACGTTAGCTAGAATTAACGTTAGCTAGAATTAGCGTCAGCGACTTACCTTCAAAATTGCAGAGGTACGAGGAAACATAAAACTTGAAACCCTTTTCAAGTTTTGTACTTGATCCTCTGACGATACGATGCAGGATGCACATCGTTGACGGTGAACTTCGGTAGCTCCAAGAGGCACCTCGTAAATTTAATTGACTCAGCCATAACACCGGCACTTCCGCTTAGCGACCGGAAATATTGTACCATCCTTACACCGAACGAGGAAGTGATGCGTGCACAGAGCCCATTGTTCTATCTTTGTTTATTACTGTTTGCATTGTAATAAAAAAAGGCAATTCACCACAGTAAACTCTTATTGTACGGTGGTGTTATGGCGACATCTGGTGGCAAAACTTTGCAACTACCTTCCCTATGAATGTATGTTCCGAATTACGTCGAAATTCGCTTACGACACATTCTCAGGAACGGATCTCCGACGTAACTCGAGGACTCCCTGTATACAGGGGGTCCTCGTGTTACGACGGTCGCGAGATACGCCGTTTTCGTGGTTACGACACATCTCCCATGAACTTCCTGGTTTCGGCTTAATAGATAGATAGATAGATTTACTTTATTGATCCCAAATTGGGAAATTACAGTGCAGCAACAGCAGGGCATGGAACCAATATTACAACCAATATAAAAAAAATAATAAAATAAAAATAAAAAAACAGGAAAGTATTACTATTATTAACAATATCAGAATATAAAAAGAAAAAAGATATAAAGAAGTATATACAACAAATAATTAGGATGGTGATAAATAACCAATAGTGCAAATAACAGTCAAATGCAATGGACTGAAGATGATAATAAAACAGTAAGGTGCAGTGAAATGAGATGATAATAATAAACATAATAAAACAGTAAGATGCAGTGAAATGAGATGATGATAATAAACATGATAAACAGTAAGGTGCAGGTAAATGAATGCATGATATGTAATACAGCAGAGTTTACACATCAGGGTGAGGTCTTATTGTACAGTGCAATGGCATGTGGCAGGAAAGATTTCATGTATCTGTCCCTTCGACAGCGGAGCTGTAACAGTCTGTTAGAGAAGGTGCTCCGCTGTTTGTCCAATGTGTGGTAGAGAGGGTGCTCCTCATGGTCCATGATGGATAGCAGTTTATTGAGTGTCCTCCTCTCCACCACGGTTTCAAAAGGCTCCAGCCTGAAACCCACTACAGAGCCAGCCTTCCTGATGATCTTATCAAGTGCGCTGGTGTCGCTGGCTCTGATGCTGCTGCCCCAACATACAGCACCAAAGAAGACGGCACTGGCAACAACAGACTGGTAGAAGATCTCCAGCATCTTGCTGCACACACTGAAGGATCGAAGCTTCCTCAGGAAATAGAGTCTGCTCATTCCCTTCTTGTATACAGTCTCTGAGTTGGATTTCCAATCCAGTCTGTTTCCAATCACCACTCCCAGGTATTTGTAGTCCTCGACCTCCTCCACCACCTCCCCCCTGATCTGCAGTGGCTGTGAAGGCGTCCTCTTCTTCCGGAAGTCAATCACCATCTCTGTGGTCTTGTTGATGTTAAGCCTCAGAAATCAAAGAATGCGATCCTCACAGTGTCTCCCCCACCATCCAGATGCATATGAGCTTGTTGCAGCAGGTAGATGACAGCATCGTCAACTCCTAAATGGGGCTGATAGGCAAATTGTAAAGGGTCCAGAAACTTCTTCACCTGTGGCCTCAGCTGGGCCAAGACCAGTCTCTCCAGGACCTTAATCACATGCGATGTGAGAGCGACTGGTCTGTAGTCTGCTGGTTCAGAGGGCATCGACTACTTGGAAACTGGAACCAGGCAGGACGACATCCACAGCAGCGGAACCTTCTCCTGACTCAGGCTCAGGTTGTACAGATGTCTCAGTACGGGAGCAAGCTGGCTGGCACAGGTCTTCAGGATCCTAGGGGTGATGCCATCAGGACCTGCAGCCTTTCGCTGGTTGAGTCTTTCCAGCTGCCTCTTCACCTGGCCTGTAGTCACTGTTGGGCGGGGGATGGTGGTGGTGGTGGTGCAGTCATCTTCAGAGGAGGAGGAGGGAAGGGGGCAGATAGTGCGGCGCTTTACAGGAAAAAGCCGGGGGTTGGGTGTGAGTGTATGGGGGGCTGGAGGTGATGATGATGGTGGGGGAACAACAGGGGATGAGCTATACCTATTAAAGAATAGATTGAACTGGTTTGCTCTGTCCAGGCTCCCTGCTGTCTGCCTGTCCTTCCCCTTCATCCCTGTGATGGTCCTCATTCCCATCCACACATCCCTCACACTGTTCTGCTGGAGTTGTGCCTCCAGCTTCTTCCTGTAATTGTCCTTGCATGTCCTCAGCATCTCTCTGAGTTCATGCTGGACTCTCTGCTGCTCCTCCCTGTCTCCTGAACTGAAGGCCCTCTTCTTCTTGTTCAGGAGTGCCTTCAGGTCACTGGTGATCCAGGGCTTGTTGTTGGGGAAGCAGCGCGCAGTCCGTGCTGGTATGGCAGTGTCTTCACAGAATTTAATGTAATCTGTGATGCAGTCGGTCATGCTGTTAATGTCCTCCCCATGTGGATCGCAGAGAACATCCCAATTTGTTGTCTCAAAGCAGTCCTGAAGTGTGTCAGCAGCCTGCTGTGTCCACCTCCTCACCGTCCTGGTGTGCACAGGCTGCCTTCTCACAAGAGGAACATACTTGGGAGTCAACTTAACCAAGTTGTGATCAGATCTCCCCAGTGGGGGGAGGGCGGAGACGTCGTATGCATCGATGGCATTAGCATACAGGAGATCCAGTGTTTTATTGTCTCGGGTGGGGCAGTTGACATACTGGTGAAAGTTATTTAAGTGTTGTTTACTGACGCATGGTTGAAATCTCCTGTAATCACCATAAATGCATCCGGGTGTTGAGTCAGTAGTCTGGACACAGTGGAGCTGATGACGCCACAGGCCATCGCTGCATCAGCTGACGGAGGGATGTAAACAGCAATCACAATGGTGGACGTAAACTCCCTTGGTAAATAATATGGCCGCATTCCCACAGCAAGCAGTTCAATGTCCGGGGTACACAGGCGCTCCTTCGCGTTCACGTGTGCGGGATTACACCACCTCTCACTCACAAATAGTGCAAGTCCCCCACCCTTCTTCTTCATGCTCCTCGCACAGTCTCTGTCTCCCCGTACCAAACTGTAGCCTGGGACCGCGACGCTGTTGTCCGGGATGAACGAGTGTAGCCATGTTTCACTGAAGCAAAAGATGCTACACTCGTCCAACTTATTCACCAAAGACCTCACGTTTCCCATTATAATTGCCGGGACCACTGGTAGTCCAGCCATGGTCTATTGTTAACAAATAAAATGGTATTAATGTGCGACAAAAGAAAATACAAACTACGAAAAAAAACCCACAAAAGTTAAAAGACACGTCAAAAGACACCAGCTGAATTCACGCCAGTGGAGGAGCTGTCACTCCAAGTAAATACATTCAAAGACTTGTTTGAAAAATGTGAGGATGTCATGTTTGGTGTCTTGGTATATGTACAGATCCCAAAACCTTACTTAGAGATGGTAGGTCCCAATGTGTCACTCTCATAAACGAATAATAAGCTTAACTAAAAAATGGCAATTTTTTTCTTGAAATAGCTATGTCAAGATTAGAAATTATGTTAGTACCCACAGAGCACCCATAAAAACACAGCCCATACAAAATTCACACAGAAAGATGTACAGATGATCTGGAATTTAAAGACTGGGAACTGTCTGGCTGTGAGGCATCACTACTGCACACAGAAACAGGAACCACCACGGATATTTTTTTACTTCTGGGATATAGCTGTAACATTTCCATCAAATCATCAAACAGGGAGCAGCTAGATCTGGTTATTGTCTCCTCAGATGAAACATAACAAAGACTGAATATAGATCCATCTGTCAATCTCCCACTCCCTTCTCCCCTTGCTCATGACAAGACCCCAAGATACTTAAACTCCTCCCAGACAACACAGGTTCTGGGATCATTAAGGCTCTCAAACCCCTCCACCACAAAAAGGTGATGGTCCAGCTCAGCTTCAGCTTCAAGCCAAGATGGCTGAGCTGGAACTGCAGACAGAAACAATGATGCTGTCTAATGGTTGTTGGAAAACAACTTTTTTTTTTTAACATGTCCTGTTTGGCAGCTTAGGCACGCAGTATGACAGTTTCTGGTTGCCTTGTTGTGCCTCAACAGATTTGTTCTGCAAAGGAAGGGTGTGGTTCACTTTTCCTGTTGCATTTTATTGGCTTTTATTGGCATCGGCTACCGAACTGACATTTTGGAAGGACAGAGAGAGGGTGAGATGGTGAGAGACAGAGAGAGAGAGAGACACAGAGAGAGAGACACAGATAGAGAGACACAGAAATAGAGACAGAGTGGGGGCCGGGGTTGGAGTGGGAGAAGAGACGACAATAACAACAAACAGAAACATCACAAGAGTAACAACAGTAATTACAACCGTGGTTATGCTGAGAGTCTTATAGCGAGATTTGGTACCTGGAGGGGGGAAACAGAGCAGTAGCAACAGCAACAGTGACAGTGACATTGTTTACAACAATAACATGAGTTTACAGTCATTCCAGTGTTACATAGATGATGATTATAGAGTAGATACAGACTGAAATAAACAGAACACAGATGTAGCAGGTATATATGGTCATGATAGGATACATAGGTAAGTAGTATTTGGGGTACAGTGTCTGTGTATGAGTGTGTTTGTGTGAGTATGTGCGTGGAATTTGTCATTTGGATGTAGTCTGTGGTGGCTGATTGCTGATATGCGAAGGGAGACGGCCCCACCCGGCCCGGGCAGCCGGCAGGGGAGAGCCCACATCGCCACCGAGCCCCACAACCCCCACAACCCCCAGAGCAGTTTGGGCCCAGTGCCGAGACCCCCAGGGACTGTCACGAGCCCACCACGGCGAGACCAGTGAGAGAACGCGGGCACACAGCCCTCGCCCCAGCACGGGGCCACGGAGGGCCACGGCCGGAGGCCCCCCAGCCAAGGCACCCGGCCACCCACACCAGCAATGACCAAGCCCATGGGCCCAGTGCCCAGACAGCCAGAGACCCGCCCAGACCCCCCAGCAGGGAGACCACCACGCAGCGGCGAGACCGCACCCCCCCGACGGAGCAGGCCAGCCCCGCGGCAGCCCCAGCGCAGCCCACACCCCCGGCTCTCGAGGGGGACAGCGGCAGGCAGGCCCCCCAACCCCACGACACGCGACGGGGCCCCAGAGGACCCAGGGGGAAACCATCCCAGCATCTAGCCGGGGCCTCTTTCCCGAAGCCCCCCGGCCACAACCCGGCGGGCCACTGACGGAGGGCCCGCCCCGCCCAAGCAGGACCCGGAACCACCCCGACCCAGCCCCAAGCGGGCAGGCCGACCACCCCCCCCCGAACCCACCCACAGACCCCCCCGCAGCAGCAACGGCGCGCCTCCTTTATAGAATTCTGCTGGAAAGCCATCTGGTCCTGTTATTGTTATTGGTGATTCAAGTGCTACAGTTTGTTCTTTATTTATTTTTAGTAAGTCTACTGTATCTAGGAAGGTGTTGATGCTAGTGTCTGATGGATTAGTCTGTGACGAGTATAGCTGTTCATAGAACTCTTTAAAAGTGTTGTTTATTTCTTCTGGAATGTGGGTTATTTTTCCAGTAGAGTCTTTCACTGCAGAGATAGTTACTTTTTCTTTGTTTTGTTTCAGTTGGTTTGCTAAGAATTTACTAGATTTATTACTATGTTCAAAGTTTTCCAAACGTAATCTTTGTAACTGAAATTGTATTTTAGTGTTGAGTAGGTCATTTAATTTTAATTTTAATTTTCTTAGTTCATTCAACAAGTGTTCTTCTTGGGTGGCAGCATGAGCCATCTCCAAGGCTTTAATTTTTAGCTCAAGTTCTGTTTCTAGTTCTTTTTCTTTTTTTTTCCTGTGTGATGAGTAGGATATGATTTTACCTCGCATGACTGCTTTTGCTGTCTCCCAGAGAACACAAGCTGATACATCGGGTGTGTTATTTGTTTCATAGAATATGGTCCATTCTGTTTCAAGGAGTTTAATAAAGTCTACATCCTTAAGCAATGACGTGTTAAATTTCCAATGCTTAAATGGTGGTGTGGCTTTTTTCATGGGAAGTGTGAGTATGACAGGTGCATGGTCGCTGATGGTAATAGGGTGAATTTGTGTGTCAGCAATATCCTTCATAATTGAATTGCTTGTTAGAAAGTAATCTAAGCGGGAGTGGGAGTGGTGGACTGATGAGAAGAAGGTGAAATCTTTAAGTGTGGGGTGATAGGAGCGCCAAGCATCGCAGAGACCAAAATCGCTCATGTATTGTTTTATTATATCGATTGACTGCCAGTTTCGGTGGTTACCTGCTCTGCTAAGTCTGTCTAACTCTGGATTGAGTGTCAAATTGAAGTCCCCTCCTACTATTAGTGTGGAATCCGAGTGTGTTGCCAGTGCGGTGAAGAAGTTATGGAAGTAAGAGGGGTCGTCAACATTCGGTCCATATAAATTAGCAATGCAGATCCGTGTATTGTTTGTGGATATATTGAGTATTATAAATCTTCCTTCTGGATCTATGATAGTGCTGTTAAATGTAAAGTTTATTTTCTTATTAATTAGAATAGCTACTCCTCTCTGTCTGGAATTATAGCTAGCTAGGTATGTATGTGGGATTGTGGTGAGCTAAGTCTAAGCTGTCCTGTCTTGGGTAAGTGAGTCTCTTGTAGTAAGACAATGTCTACTTGTATAGTGTTTAAACGGTCTAAGATTCTGAGTCTTTTTTCTTGTGAGCCCAAACCACGCACATTCCAAGTGACAAACTTTAGTGTGTTCATACTAAGCCTAGATTAGTGAGTGTAATATGTAGCTTTAGTACTCAGATAAGTGTGCATGTAAGTGTATGTGTGTATATATATGCATGTGTATGCAGGTGCGCACGTGTGTGTGTGCGCGCGTGTGTGTGTGAGTAAGTATGGTGGTGTACCCGTGTTAATTGTATTATTATTGGTATAGTTACCTTTGTGTGTACTGATTGTGGCTTTATAAATTATATAGCTGTACATGGCTACTATTAAGCATATTGTTTTTAGTGGGTTACAAAAATTTGCAGCAACAACCACACCGACAATGACAGGAATAACAAAAATGACAACAACAACGATAACAACAACAATAGCAACAAAGGTAGGGAGAAGGGAAAAAAGTACTGGGGTGGTGGAGGGTGGCATGTTCACGCCAGGGAATATACAACTACCTTCCTCGGTGCGGTTGTGTATACTTCCGGATTCTTTAATATGTAAATGCTTCCTGATCTCATTATATATATTTACTTATATATACAGTATATACATACACAAGTACACAGACACACGCACATACACACACACACACACATATATACATATATATATGTATATATAGACACCTACATACACACACATATACATACATCCATACCATCAGTATATACATACACACACACACACACACACACATACATATATACACACGCACATACGTACACATACACGCACATATAAGTCTGTATATACATATACATGCATACCTATACATTTTCCCTGATTTTATTTCGAGACAGTAGAATTATTTAATTGTTTGTGTTTACTGTTCTTGTGATTACCTGACAGGATGGAGTGGTGGTGATGATTATGGTGGTGGTGGTGGAAAAACCATACCTAATACAGCCAGGGGGTAATTTTCGGGTCTCTGAAGAGTTGTCCGTTTACGTAAAGTTTGTCCACGGAGATGACAGCTCTGGCTTGCTCGTCGATGAATTTCTTCCTTAACGGGAATAAGCGCCAGCGGCGATCCAGGATCTCTTTCGGGAACTGATCGTTGACGCTGAAGTCCGTTCCGCGCAGTTCCCGTCCTCGGCTTTTAAACAGTTCCTTCTGCTTGAAATGTTCGAATTTGGCTACGATCGGCCGGAGTCGCTGGCGGTCTGGTCACCTCCCTCCGATGCGATGAACCCGGTGGAAGGTGATCGTCTCCACGGCTTCTTTTGGGAGCTTCATTTGTTGCTGGAGGAAGAGTGTGATGGTGTTCTCTGGGTCCTCTTCCTCGCGTTCTGGAAGCCCGGCAAAAACAAGGTTATCCCGCATAAAGCGGGCCTGGATATCCAGCAAGGACTATTTTATTTGTTTATTTTCTTGAGTGAGCCTTGTCATGTCCTCGGAAAGGTGTTTCACCGAGTCTTTCAGAGTTTTGTTTTCTTCCGTCAGTGTAGTCACCTGGTTTTGGCTGAACTCCAGAGATTCTCGCAAGGCTTGGAACTCTTTGTGGAGAATTTCCACCAGAGCAAGCCTAGCATCAAAGCTGGATAAGCGTTCATTAATGGAGTCAAGGATAGCCACAAACTCCTTCTGTGGTGAGGCGACGGCCGTCGGGGATTCGGCTTCGCGACTACGTTTGCTGGCCGGTGTAGTCTTCCCCATGACGATGCGCTGGTAACACTCCTCTACGTACTCCTGAAGTGACTCGATCTTCTCTTCCAGGGTGGACAGTGTGTTAGGCAGTCCAAGTAGAGGTACCAAATATATATATATATTAGTTTTGCATTTTCTGGCGTTTGTTGTTAAAGTTAGTGGTGTGTTTTCGGTTAGATGGAGGACGCCATATTGGATTCCGCACCGATCTCGCGTGAACTCACAGCATCTCGCACCAACACCGCACCTCGCACCAACACCCTTTAAGGTGCATTACGGTCACTCTCAGGCGTTTAGAATCTGACTCAATAGACACTTATGGCGATTGTCTCCAATACATCCCACTCACAAAATCTCACAAATTTTATCTCAGCTGGTGAATATTTGACAGACCAGTGTTTCAGAGTTGTTTTTTGACAACCGCAAAATGCAAGTGTAACAAAGTGTAGCTAAATATATTCCAGACATTAGTGCTGCAGACGGACACATTCAACATAAATTCATGTGGTGTATAACCAGCAGCCAGCCACCAAAATTGTACACCTCTTAAACTGCAAAGTGACTGATCGTATGTCTTTTCTGATGGTATTATACTTGCTGGATCTTACCTCCTTGCTGGGTCTTGAACTGCAGAACATCTGAGAGAGGCCCATCTCCAATAGAAGTGAAGCCCAGCACTCTCAGGCTGTAGGTGACATTTGGAGTCAGACCTGAGATGGTGGTGACAGTGCTGTCACCTGCATTGTGTTTTTGCCAGGAGCTGAGTGGGGACTCATGCACAGAGCTGTAGTAGATCCTATAGCCCCGGATTTGGCCATTGGGCTCCTCTGGAGGTTCCCACTGGACCAGCATGGTGCTGGAACCCAGCATGCGTGCGTGGATGTGAAGAGGAGGTGAAGAAGGTGCTTGCTCACTTGTACGAGTGTCCACAGTTTCACTAGAGGGACCCCGACCAACGTTATTGACAGCCATGACACAAAATTCATATTCAGAAAAGGGACTGAGGCCACCAATGCTGTATCTGGTGGTGGCTACTCCATCAACTTCCTGGAAGCCATTGTCAGACAGTTTGGCACGGTACTGGACCACAAAGTGTGAGACAGGTTCTGGGTTTCCAGAGTTCCAAGTCAGGGTGATACTGGTTGCTGTGGTTTCTGTCACAGTGATGGAGGTGGGTGGCTTTGGTAGCGCTGTTACAGAGCAAGGACAGTAGCTGAAGTCAATCCCAGCTCACACCAGGCCAGAATACACACTGTACAAGTTACTAGCCAATTACAGGGCCAACATACAGAGACAAACAACTAGTCACTCTCACATTCACATCTATGGTAATCATTAGCAGATTAATTTTCAGTTTGCCTCAAGATATCTCAACATAAATCGAGACAATCACAAGGAGAAGAGGAACACAGGAAACACAGTTGACATTGGTAACTCAACCCAAACTCATAAAACAGGAGCATCAAGGTGAGACAGACCTGAGCAGACCTGATGGAACAGATGAAGTAAATTAAGAAAAGTGACTGATCAGACAAACCAAACTCTTCCGACTGAGCCAACAACCTGACAGAGAAAAAAAGGAAGACACAGAGACTACAGACACTAGGTCAATGACACACAGGTGAAACCAATCTAATGGAGATGATAAACAAAGACAGCAAGTAAACTAACACACATATGGGACTGGGTTTCCATAATAAAACAGGAAGTAAACAGATGCATTTCAAATGTGTTAACGTGGACAAGAACAATTTTTATGTGGCTCTTAAAGACTTGTTTTTATTTTACAACTTGAACATTAGTAGTATGTATGTAGCCAAAGATTTGTTTCTGTCAGTTGAGGTAACGCTTGCCATGCTGTTATCCCATCCCGTCTTGCTCATTGTGTACCTTTTATTTTACTTAATAAAATGACAATACAATAACATACACACCAACACTTACAATAATGCCATTCAGTTGGAAGTGTCTTGCTCACACATGTTAAATTAACTTAACTTAATCTTATATCAAAAAGGTTTCAGTTCACCATTTTGGGTAGCAATATAGAAAATAACTGTGTCTCAGAGTATCTTAGTCTCAGCAATGGGTAAACCCTGAGTCGTTCAGTTACCACTCACATTTCCTTAAGCTGATCTTTGTCATACCTTTCCCCAGTTAGTTTGTGAATCTGTTTAAGCTTGATGTGTTTCCACTTAGTTTGGCAACATAGAAAACAAAGGCATTGTCACAATCGGTCTAGCATTGTACCATTTCCTATTTTATTTTGAACTTGCTGTCTCATCTCTGTTTCAGGTCCCTTCATTTCCTGCGCTCCTGTCTTTCACAGCAGTGTGATTACCTGCCTTCTCTAAAGGCTCTTTTTCACTAGTGTCGACTCAGCATAGTACAATACGACACCCTTTGTGCGCTTTTCCACTAGGTCCCAGTTCCTGAAAACGGTTCCAACTTTGGGACGACTCAGCTGTGGTTGCAAGCGTGCTGAGTAGAGCCGAAAACTGACATCAGTGGGCTGTTTGGCATGATTGGTCTGGTGGTGGTCTGGGGGGTCAAGGGTGTGACATCACCCACCACTGTGAGGAGCGGCTGAATGTCAATGTCAACCACTTGTCGTGCCGCAAAGCGAATATGCAAGCATCTAAAACACACACAGCGTGTATATTTTAGGAATCAATCGTGATAACTGTTGTTATAATAATTGTTGTGTTTGGTTGTGCTCTTTTTTTTAGTTGTTGTGGCGCAAGCTGATGTTGCAAGCATATATGCTTGGCGTTTATTGTAGAGGTTTTCGAGGTGATGACTCCAACCATGACACGCTTGGTGTCCCATTAAGGGTTCACCAACCGTGTAGCCGTGTAAACTCGTAACCTTGTAAAAAAGATAAATGACATTTGCTCCTCATTTACTGACCGTCCGACACTGCCTGTCCTGCCCTTTCCTTACTCACTTTATCAACAGCTCTCAGACAACTGGTTACTTCCCAAACGCTCTTAAAACAGTTAACTTTCTTCTGAAGAAATCTACACTAGATCCCTCTGTTGTAACACACGACAGACAAATCTCATTTTTCCATTACTTTCCGAAACACTGGAATGTGCTGTCTTTACCCAACTCTCAAACTATCTTAATAATAATAACATTCTTGACCCTCTTCAGTCTGGTTTCAAGGCAGGGCACTGAGACTGCATTCCTAGCTGTCACAGAGGAGCCCCATACAGCAAGAGCATACTCCATCTTGAGCTGCAGAACATCTGAGAGGCCCATCTCCCATAGAAGTGAAGCCCAGCACTCTTAGGCTGTAGGTGACATTTGGGGTCAGACCTGAGATGGTGGTGACAGTGCTGTCACCTGCATTGTGTTTCCGCCAGGAGCTAAGTGGGGACTCATGCACAGAGCTGTAGTAGACCCTGTAGTCAAGTCAAGTCAGTTTTATTTATATAGCACTTTTCTTCCAACAATGTTGATCAAAGTGCTGAACAGTGCAAAAAACAAGGACAGACACAGAAAAAAAATACATAGATAAAAAGAATACAAGAACATTAAAAACAATAAAATCACAGTAAAATGGAAAGGAAAAGTTGTCTGATGTCAGGGAGAAGAAATAGGTTTTCAGGGCACATTTAAAAGATTCTACCGACTGAGAGGCTCTAATGTGTAATGGGAGGCTGTTCCAGAGCCTTGGGTCGGCCACGGCAAAGGCCTTGTCTCCTCTGGACTTGAGTCAAGATTTAAGGATGTCTAGGAGGAGTTGGTCAGAGGACCTTAGGGTTCTAGGTGGCGTGTGGCAACACAGGAGCTCAAGAAGGCGACTGTGAGATGAGCGGTCTTAGCCAGTATAAAGGGAATTACAGTAATCGAGTCTTGTTGTTATAAAATCCTGGATCACCTTTTCTAGATCACTGTGAGTAAAATAAAACTTTGTCTTCGCTAAAACACGCAATTGGAAAAAAAAACTTGCTCTCACTACTGCACTGATCTGTTTATCAAGTTTAAAATCGCTATCAAAGATAAAACCCAGATTCCTAACATGTGGCTGTATGCTGGAGCTGAGGGGACCTAGTATGTCAGCTGAACATGCTCTGTTTTTTCTTCATTGAGGTTAAGGAAGTTAGCGTTTATCCATGTTTAACATTGCTTAGGCAATTTAAAAGTCCCTGTATTGGGTGAAGACCTCAATGGCAGGTAAATCTGGACGTCATCCGCAAAACAGTGGTGGGAAATGTCATGTTTTTGGATTACACCACGAAGGGGCAGTATGTATAGGAGGAAGAGGATAGTGCCTAGGATGGAAACTTGAGGGACCCCACAGTGCTGGATCAGAGGTATAGTGACCTAACTGCACAGAGAAACTTCAATCTGTCAGAAAGGACCTGAACCAGCAGAGGGCCGAGCCAGTGATTCCAACATGCTGCTCCAGATGCTGTAAAAGGATTGCATGATCCACAATGTCGAAGGCGGCCAACAGGTCTAAAAGGATCAAGACAGCAGGGCTACCTGAGTCAGCAGCTAAAATTAAGTCATTAAAAACTTTAAGGAGGGCAGTTTTAGTGCTGTGTCCGGGTTTGAAGCCAGACTGAAACGTATCATGAATGTTATGCTGGGCTAAGAATGACTGAAGCTGGATGTACACTGCTCTTTCTAAGACCTTAGATAGAAAAGGGAGCTGAGATACGGGCCTAAAATTTGAAAGGGTGGAATGATCGAGGTGTTTCTTTTTTATTAAAGGTTTAACCACGGCATGTTTAAGAGCCAAAGGGACACAGCCTGAGCTGAGACTGGTGTTGATTTGCATCAGAACACTAGCTCCAACCGAGTCAAAAACCTCTCTGAAGAGACGCGGGGGCATAGTGTCTAAGGAGCAGTTTGTGACACGCAGATGGTGGACTATGTCAGAGAGGGTTGTGTGAGGGTCAGTGGCTCGAACTGGTTGAGTGAAGCAGAGGGCAGAAGAGGAGCAGGGTCTAAGATAGATCTGACTGCTAGCTTAGCCCCTGCTAGCAGTCTCCCGACAGCCCCCGTGCAGCCGGGAACTCAGGGCGGCTGGGTGACTGTCCAAAGGAGGCATAGTGCTAAAGCTAAGCCTGCTGATCAGGACACTCCAACTCATGTTTCCAATAAGTTTTATCCACTCAGCGACACACCCGCTGAGGAACACACTTTGATCATTGGCGATTCTATTTTGAGAGATGTGAAATTAGCGACACCAGCGACCATAGTCGATTGTTTGCCTGGGGCCAGAGCGGGCAACACTGAATCCAAATTGAAGCTGCTGGCTAAGGCTAAACGGAAATACCGTAAGATTGTAATACACGTCGGCAGCAACGACTCTCGATTCCGTCAGTCGGAAGTCACTAAGGTTAATGTGGAGTTGGTGTGTAAATACGCAAAGACAATGTCGGACTCCGTAGTGTTTTTTTTTTCATGTCTTGTCTCTGTTCTGGTATAATTTCCTGTTTTATTTTGAAACCCTACCCTCCTCACGTTAGGTCACTTCCCACTTCCCTTCAGGTGTTTCCCATTGTTCTGATTGTCATCACCGCCTTGATTGTTTCCACCTGTTTCCCTTCCTCAGTTTGTTAAATAGTCTGTGTTTCCCTTTGTCTTGTGCCAGTGTGTCTTAGTCTGTTGACCGATATCACGAGCATTCTGATTCCAAGCCATAGTCTTTGTCATCGCAATACGTAAGTCGATAGATCTCTTTAAGAGTAATTTTGTTTTGTAATTTTGATAGTTTATGTTATCCTGCCATAGCCATTGTTTTGTATTCGTCAGATTGTTTTTCCTCCCTTTTGGAGCGTCTTCTGTTAGAGTGATTTTGTTTGGACTTTTTATCATAGATAGGTTTTCTCCCTTTTGGAGCATTTTTTGTAGATTTTGTGTTGATACTTTCATAGTCGCTTTAGGTTATAGAGAGAGTTTGTCAAGTTTCATAGCTCTGCTTTTTCACTCTGGAAAAGAGATCTTAGTAAATAAAGACTGTGAATCAAGTCTCTGCTCCTGGGTCCTGTTTATATATATATATCGGCCTGACAGTTTTCTGGACCTCTGCCTAATTTATCTAGCGATGACATGTATAGCCGCATATTGTCATTCAACCGCTGGCTGCCATAGGCCTAGACTGTCGGGGGACATTTAGACCTTATCCTTCTCTTCCTCTGTCTGCTTTCCCTCCTTCCATCTACATCATATCATTATATCTGTGTCTTATTAATGCACTTTACTAATTCACCCTCTTCTCTTGAGTCTTTGTGCTCCACTGTTCCAGTACCAGGTGCAGCCACTTCTATGGACCATCGACTGTGGTGGCAGCTGATCGTAGAACATGCTCTGGAGCTGCAGGACCTGGATTCAGCACTGCACTCAACGCACCACTACCACTATTATATTATATTATATTATATTATTAATTATACAAGTAGAATAATATAATATAAGTCATGTTGTTAATGTGTTGTGTACACGTGGCATCCATTGCACTTCTGTCCATCCCTGGGAGTGGGATCCCTCACATGAGTCTCTCTTGGAGGTTTCTGCGTTTTTTTTTACTCTGTTAAAAGGGGTTTTTTTGGCAGTTTTTCCTAGCCCTTGTTGATGGTGTAGGTCAGAGGATGTCATACCCCGTACTCCTTGTTAAAGCCCTATGAGGCAAATTGCAATTTGTGAATATGGGCTATACAAATAAAATTTGATTGATTGACTTCTATGGACCATCGACTGTGGTGGCAGTTGATCGTGGAACATGCTCTGGAGCTGCAGGACCTGGATTCAGCACCGCAATCAATGCACCACTACCACTATTATATTATATTATATTATGTTATATTATATTATGTTATATTATATTATGTTATATTATATTATATTATATTATATTATATTATATTATATTATATTATATTATATTATATTATTCTACTTGTATCATTAGTAATTATAAGTCATTTTGTTGATGTGTTGTGTACATGTGGCATCCATTGCACTTCTCTCCATCCCTGGAACTGGGATCCCTCACATGAGTCTCTCCTGGAGGTTTCTGTGTTTTTTTTCCTCTGTTAAAAGGGGGTTTTTTTGGCAGTTTTTCCTCACCCTTGTTGAGGGTGTAGGTCAGAGGATGTCACACCCTGTACTCTTTGTTAAAGCCCTATGAGGCAAATTGCAATTTGTGAATATGGGCTATACAAATAAAATTTGATTGATTGATTGATTGATTGATTGATTGATTGATTGTGTGAGCTAGCCTGAGGGCAGCAACTTTTTGGACAAAAAATTCCAAAAAGTTGTTACAGAGAGTGAGCGAAGGCACAAGAGGGGAGACTTCAGTGGAATTCATGAGAGAATTGAGAACACTGAACAGGACCTGAGGCTTGTGACTGTTATTTGAGACCAAGGTGGAGAAGTAGGTCGTTTTGGCAGCATTGACTGTTCTCTGATAGTCAGACAGGCAGCCATGAAGAATTTCACGGGATACAGTGAGTTTATCTTTTTTCCATTTTCTCTCAGCTCGGCTACATGCCCGTTTGAGAGTGCGTGTTGATTCATTTAACCATGGATCGGAGAGTGCTTTAGTACGTTTGGGCGCAAGGGGAGCAACACAGTCCAAGTTGTCCGTACACGTGGAGTTGAAAATATTAAAATATAATAGTTATAACAAAATAGTTGAAAATAATTCAATTAAAAAATGCTGAGAACTGTGTGGCAGTTGAGGGGTTAATAGTGCACCGGAGATACTCAGGGGCCGTTGGTTTATCTGCAGCACATTTTAAAGTCAGTGTAGGAAGATGATCTGAAATACACGTGGATGTACAAATTTCATTAATAGTGACAGACAAACCACAGGACAACACCAGATCTAAAATATCTCCCTTTTCATGGGTGGGGTCTGATACGCGCTGTGTAAAAGCGAAGGAATCGATCAGATTTAAAAAGTCACTGACAAGGGGTCTGGACTCACAACACACGTGAATATTAAAATCACCGCAAATTAAAATACAGGGGGTCCTCGAGTTACGTCGGAGATCCGTTCCTGAGAATGTGTCGAAACCGAATTTCGACGCAAGTCGGACCATACATTCATTGTGCCATTGTGCATACATTGTGCCACCAGATGTCGCTATAACACCACGCTGAAATAAGAGTTTATTATGGTGAATTGCCTTTTGTCCCTCTTGTCCCTCTTGACACACCGTAGGGGTTGAGATCACGAGTGTAATGAGAATTTCCTTTAGATTTCTGATATCAACCGTGTAGACCCTGTGTTGTGAATAAACCTACGGTATTGCCACGATCCACCACAATCCTGGACAGAAAATCAGCAAAGTCATTTATAAAGTCTTTGTTATATTTTGGTGGCCGGTATATATCAGCGTAAAGGACGGGGGGTGACAGGATCAAGTCAAAGAGCTGAAATAGCTTGTCACAGGCTGGGCCAGAGGGCACTGTAGCTCCGATTTAAATATGGAGGCTATGCCACCGCCGCTCCCCGTGGTGCGGGTCAAGCTGAAGAAAGAGCAGGGGGGGGGAAGGATTTCAGAAAACGGGGTATAGTCGCCGGCATGAATCCACATCTCCGTGATACACATACACAAAAAAAAGTTATGTTCGCTACTGACCAAGCATTAAGGAGAGCCAGGCTGAGGCTGCACTGTGTATCAGCTGCCAGCCCAGCGTGTCTCAGCTGGCGGAGGTTGCCATGGTGAATGCCGCGGCCTAGACACTGGGCAAGCGCTGACAGCACAGAAGGGGTAGACAGTCCACTCACGGGTGAAAGTAGAGTTGATGGCTCCGGATAAACACGGCAGATCCACCGCCAGTGTAGATACCAAGCAGAAGGAGTAGCAGGAGATCCTGGATGTGGGTCGGTAGGACAAGACGCCGATAGATAGGCCGTGAGTCTGACGAGCACTCCGGCGCGTTTTCTCCATCTTTTAGTGCGCTTTTTCCGCGGAAGTGGACAAGACAGTGGGTGTTGATACCCTATGCCATCGGTGCATAATTTTTGACGGCGATCAGTTCGGGGAGAAGAATAAGACAAGCGGCACAGGTTATCGGGAATATCCGTCAGTGCAGGGTGAACAAAGACTGAGGAATTAGAGATCAATAAGGTCTCTAATGACGCTCTGATTTTACAAAGAGCTTGGCAATCATAAACCACGAGAGCAGACAGATTTTGGATGGCATAAAGCAGCAAGAGCAGAACAACAGTACACAGAACGGCAAGGGAATGAAGCAGACAGCTTGCCAACACAGGCGCATCTTGTCAGCTGTAGCCCCGCAGTTGGCCATTGGGCTCCTCTGGAGGTTCCCACTGGACCAGCATGGTGCTGGAACCCAGCATGCATGCGTGGATGTGAAGAGGAGGTGAAGAAGGTGCTTGCTCACTTGTACGGGTGTCCACAGTTTCACTAGAGGGACCCCGACCAACGTTTTTGACAGCCATGATGCGAAATTCATATTCATATTCAATTCAATGCTGTATCTGGTGGTGGCTACTCCATCAACTTCCTGGAAGTGATTGTCAGACAGTTTCGCATGGCACTGGTTGTAATCTGCTTGACCTGTCTTGCAGCTTTTGACACAGTCAACCACACGATCCTCCTCTCTACCCTCAAAGAACTGGGCGCAGCGCAACAACATCGCAGCAATGACCCGCTCCTACAGATTCATCCTCCACAACATCAAGAGGATACATCTTTTCCTAACCAAGAAGGCAACACAGGTCCTGGTTCAGGCTCTTGTAATCTCACACTTCTGTACTACTGTAACTCCCTCCTAGCTGGTTTGCCAGCATTTGCCATCTGACCAACTAATCCAGAATGCAGCAGCTCCTTTGGTCTTTAACTTACCTAAATTCTCTCACACTACACCGCTCCTCCACACCCTGCACTGGCTTCCGGTAGCGGCTCGAATCAAATTCAAGGAATTGGTACTCTCCTACCGTGCTGCGAATTCTTAGAGTCAAAAAATGGTCAAACCTTACTCCTCAGCCTGTCCACTCCGGTCAACCACTGCCAGATCACTTGCCACTCCCTCACTGTGAGGGGCGGGCCGCCACCACAAATCTAAATCA
Organism: Trinectes maculatus; assembly: GCA_016785345.1. Lineage (NCBI taxonomy): Eukaryota > Metazoa > Chordata > Actinopteri > Pleuronectiformes > Achiridae > Trinectes > Trinectes maculatus. The sequence continues at coordinate 96,811 of JAFBJQ010009141.1, read as the reverse complement.
CGTCTATTCTCTGTCCTGGCTCCTCAATGGTGGAACAAGCTTCCCATAGACTTCAGGCCTCATGTATCAAACCACGCGTAGACCGTAGTGCCTGGTTTGATGCTGTACCTTCCATATAATAAACTTTTTATACAAGAGTAGACATCTACATCTTCACATCATCGCCACCAAATAAACTTCAGGTATATCTCAATGCTGAATGCATTTATTGTAAGTTGCTTTGTATAAAAGCATCTGCTAAATGACTGTGTAATGTAATGTAAAAGTAGTTCCATACCGTACCTTACCATGCTGAGCTGACCAATGTGGAAAAGCGCCTTAATGTGTCTCACCTGTGTCTAATCATCTTCTCTCCCTCCCCTGTGTATATAAGCTTCTGTGTTCCCCTGTCTCATCGTCAGGCTGTCTGTGCTGTTAGTTAACAATTGAGTTTTAGTGATATCCTTGTGTTTGTAGCTCTTTTGATGACCCACCCTCTGGACCTTTTTGACCTAGCTTTTTGCCTTACTCTTGTTGGATACTTTTGCATGGACTCTGCATGGACACTCCTACTACTTATTGTAGATTGCTTTGCTTTGTCTGCGAATTGACTGTAATGTAATCTCTAATGTACTGTTACTGACCCTTTGCCTGTTTTACTACGAGACTGCTTAATCCCTAGTAAAAGCCTGTTTATCTGAGTTGCTGCATCCATTCTTTTGTACAAACGTCACAGGCATGAAGGTACATAATATATCTATAAGCTTAACGAGGGCCCAAGCACTGTAATAGATATGATTATTATTTTAATTATTATTAGGATAATTAGGATTATGATTTCAAACAAAGGTGTACTCCCACTGACTGAGATGGTTTCTCACCTTTGACAGTTATCTGGGCCGTGGTCTCAATCATGCCCAGGGATGATATGGCCACACAGGTGTAGTTGGCAGACTGCCAGATGTTGGTGATCTCTAGAATGTTGCGGCCAATAGGCATCTCCTCCTCTTGGGTCAGCTCCACCTCTGCGTTTATCCACTTGACATTCGGCATGGGAGCACCCACCGCCACACAGGTGAGATTGACACTGCCTCCAGGCATCACCTCATGATCGGTGGGGGGGATGGAGAAACGAGGCGGCACACGACGAACTGCAGGGGGGAAAAAAAGGAAATGTGCAGGAAAGAAGGGATTGTCACTGAACCACTGACACTTACAGTTGTTTGCACTGCACACCTTTAAAGTCAGTCTGCTCTTGCAGATGCATTTGCATGACACTTTAAATACAGCAGAAGTGATGTTCACTGTCATGTTGCAAAGAGGTCTCACGTTGACACTGATAATGAAGAAAAATCTGTGCAGCATTTGAAGCCAGATTTATGCAAAATTTCTGTCATTATCATTTGATTTATTATCTCTCCCGAGGAAGTGTTTTCACTCATTTCAGTTAGTCTTCATTTTTTTTATATAATTAGGAAAAACTACTGTACCAATTTGCACCAAACTTGGTGGAGGGATTCAAGATTCAAGATATTTATTGTCATATACACAATAACAGACACAGTGGTTATTACTGAGCAATGAAATTGTTACTTTGTGACTACACAAACTATGAAATGTAAAAGGAAACAAATATATATAAAATGTAACAATATAAAAAATATAAAATGCAATAAAATATAAAGATAAAATAGAATAGGATAGTATAGAATGAAAATAGAACAGAACAGATCAGTGTGCAAATGTGCATGTGCAAATTGCAAATATGGCCATAGCTGGTGGTTATAAGGGGTTATAGTCCATTATGGGGGGTGGGGTCGATTAGAGTCCATGGTTCAAGGGCCTGATGGCCTGGGGATAAAAACTGTTTGTCAATCTAGTAGTTCTTGCTTTCATACTCCTGTAGCGTCTGCCAGATAGTAGGAGTGTGAATAGTCTGTGTTGTGGGTAGTGGGGGGAAGGCAGCTCCACAGATGAACTGTGCCATTTTAATGACACGCTGGAGAGACTTTCTGTCCTGAATTGTGCAGTTCCCACACCACACTGTGATGGAATTTGTCAGGACCCCTCGCCACTGTGCATCTGTAGAAGTTTCTGAAGAGTTTGGTGGACAGTCCAAATTTCCTCAGCTTCCTCAGGAAGAAGAGTCTCTGTTGAGCCTTCTTGATAATCTGCTGTATGTTGTGTGTCCAGGTGAGAGCCTCACTGATGTGAGTTCCAAGGATTTTCACCCTCTCCACCTGTGTCCCGTCAATGTGCAGCAGGGCATGCTGGTGTCTCCTCCTCCTCGGGTCAATGATTATCTGCTTGGTCTTCTCAGCATTCAGGGAGAGATTATTTTCCTGGCACCAGGAGACAAGCCGAGCTACCTCCTCCCTGTAGGCTGTCTCTTTTCCACCAGGGGTCACCCCAATGACAGTGGTGTCATCAGCAAACTTAATGATGGAAGTGTTGGTTTTGGGGGGGGGCAGTCGTAGGTGAAGAGAGTGTACAGGAATGGACTGAACACGTAGCCTTGGGGGGTCCCTATGCTCACTGTCTTAGTGTTGGATGTCCTGGTACCAACTCTGACAGCCTGGGGTCTGTTTGTGGGAAAGTCCAGGACCCAGGTGCAGAGGGAGGGTGTCAGTCCAAGGGTGGACAGCTTCTCAGTCAGTCTGCTAGGGATGATGGTGTTGAACGCCAAGCTATAATCCACAAACAGCATTCAAACATAGGTGTCCCTGTGTTCAAGGTGTGACAGGGCTGTGCGGATGGCTGCATTGACAGCGTCCTGAGTTGAGCGGTTCTGACGATATGCAAACTGAAGGGGGTCTATTGTGTCTGGGATGTCCTCTTTGATGTGTGTCATCTCAAAACACTTCATTACAACTGAAGTGAGTGCAATTGGGCGATAGTCATTCAGGCATGCTATATTGTTTTTCTTTGGGAGGGGTACTATGGTGGTGGTCTTGAAGCATGAGGGCACAGACGACACGGAGAGGGACAGGTTGAAAATGTCTGTGAAGACGTCTGCTAGCTCTGTGCTGCAGGCCCTCAAGGCACGGCCAAGGATGTTGTCAGGAACGGCTGTTTTTGGCGGTTAGTTATCCTGAAGACCTTGCTCACCTCGGTTAGGGTCACAGTGAGTGAAGAGCTCTGTGCTGCCTCTGCTGGTAGAATTCCTCTGTGTTGGTTGGTGTTGATGGTGTCGAAGCGAGTGTAGAACACGTTCAGCTCATCTGGTGATGTATTGTGGTTGGCTGTGACCCTGTTGTTACCTACTGTTACTGCTGGTAACTGTTGATGTGTTGCAGGCCCTGCCACATGCATCGGGAGTCTGAGGTGTTGTAGTATCTCTCCAGGTTCAGCCTGTACTGAAACTTGGCTTCCCTGATGGATCTGCAAAGGTCATATCTGGCGTCTCCGTCTTGAGTGTGTGGATCGTCGGCCGTTGCGCCGACTCGAGTCTGGTGGTGATGCAGCCTGCCGACTGGTGTCACTGTGGCTTCAGTTAGTGTTGGCGTGGAGGAGAAAGCTGCAGTCCAGAAGGATTGGACTGGGCCAGTGATGAGTTCTGCCAATATCCAGAAGTATGTCTCATGATTGAAAGTACTAAAATAAACAAAATAAGCAGTCGGTGTCAGGAGCATGTCACAAACACATTCGCCACGGGGGGCGCCAGAGAAAAGACTGGGGATAGGGCATGAGGCAGGTGGAAATCTGCTGAATGGAGTAGATCCACAGATTTTTATCATTCTCCAAAACAGTGCAAAAGGGGTTTTTTTCCAACATATATTAAGATAAAATCAGAATTATGATGTAAATTCACTAGGCATATTTGCAGTGTTCAAATCGACTCTATAACTTTTTACATTTTGGTGCAGATCCAGAGAAAAATCCAGACCTGATTAAAAAACATGCTTGGCCTTAATGGAGGTACTGTATGTATTCTAGGTAAAGACATACTCATTAGCAGCTTTCTTGCTGTAAGTATCTTGACGTATGTATCATGCTATTGTGGTTTGTATTACAGAACTGCAATTAGATCCATGCAACTTTTAGTCTATTTTATCTATTGTTTGATCAGCTGTGATAGTGAATTGATGATATAGTCTAAAGAGATGTCTTTAGAGTATATGTCTTTCTAAATGATTGCAGCCCCTGTCCTCTGCACTCTCCACGTTGTTGCTCCGATGTGGGATTAGGTTTTCTGAGGATGTCTACATCTACACATATGTAAGCTCTCAACATTTGTACCACTTCATGTTCAAGGAAAACAACTTATAAGGCATAGTTGGCCCTGTGCTTCAACCAAGCTGCTGAATCATCTTAAACTTTTCCTTGAACACATTTTTACTTCTTTTACATATTTTTCTGTGTACAAATAAACATCTTCAAGGGAAAAGTGTTTGACAGTTGAGCCATCTCTCGGGTTCATAATGTGATATTATGCAGCTCTGTTATTGAACGTAAATTTGAGTTAAAGTGCTGATGGACTTCAACCCACCGGGATGGGGCTCAGCACGGTCCATCGGACGACAGGGCCATGGACTGCACCGCAAAACCAGGACCAGAAAGCAGGGGCGCATAGAAGGCGTTCGTCTCAGGGTGAAAGTGCCAGCCACTCTCACGCATCTCTCTGCCCTCTATCATCCTCTCTAACGTCCAAGTCCCTCCAGAATAAAACTGCCAAACTACAGGCGCAGGTTCATTACTCTCATGAGTTCAGAGATGCCTGCATTCTTGCTCTCACTGAGAAATGGCTGTCGGAAAGGGATTCGGACTGTGACCTGGGCATATGCGGTTTTGGGTTGCCTATTCACCTGGATAGAGACAAAGCAACTTCAGGCAAGTCCACGGGGGGTGTTGTGTGCCTCTATGTGAACGAGCGCTGCTGTAAATAAGTTATGATCAGAGAGAAGTTCTGCACTGCTGATGTTGAACTGCTTACGATTTCATTGCGTCCTCACTACCTGCCTCGGGAGTTTCCGCTGCTCTTCGTCACTCTTCATTCATCCTAAGGCGAATAGCAACAATGCCTGCAAATTAATCTTTAAAGCATTCAAAGGCTCCAAACGCGATCTCCCGACTCACCAATCATCAGTCTTGATGATATGTTTGTGACCAACCCCACTGTAAGGGTCTCTGTATTAACCCACAATTTTTCTCAGATACAAGGAGAGCCAGAGACATGCATTCAAGTCAAACTCAATATTTATGATGAATAGTGGAATCAAATGGCAGTAATGGACCTAATTAGGACAGAAGGAAAAAGCAATGATCAATTTAAAACAATGTCTTTAATACTATGCCACTAATGAATATATAAAACTACAAAATAGATGAACCAACTGGCTACAGTAAATTAGACCAAGCAGAAGTATAAGGTACACTACCTAATAAAAAATGATTAGGCAGGGTACTCACCGCAGGGAGATTCTATTGCAAACCCAATAGGGACCACCACATGCATACCGTGCTCACTGCAAAAACTGCAAACACCGCAAACACTGCAACTGAGGTAAATCTACAGGCTAGCTTGGGTGTTTTCCACTCTTCAGACCTACCACACTGCATGCAAAGAAGGTTTCTTAACCCATGAATACTCTCCGCAGATTCTCTCACTGCTTGACAACTAAACAAAAGAAAATACAATAAAAGTTCACAGTTGGTTCGCAGATGGATACCAGGATCAAGTTACAGAGAACAATAACAATCGACCAGCAAGTGATGATGAGACAGCCAACAGCTCATGGCGAGCTGAATTTTAGTCGATACCAATAAAATCTACTATGACACTTCAACCAGACTGTGTGGTACATCGGTCCAGGCAGAGCAGCAGTCTGGCACTAAATCTGAAAAAAAAGGAACATGCGGCCATTATATTAACTGGCAAACATACCGCAGACATTACCATACCCCTCTTCGTGGACCATCACCTTATCGTGGTGGAGGGGTTTGAGTGCCTTAATGATCCCAGGAACTGTGTTGTCGGGGGCAGTAGCCTCTGGTAGGATTTTCCATGGCAAAATAATTCTGGGTGACAGTCAGACGAAGAATGGTCCAAGAAGACCCATATGAGAGGAAAATGAAGGGAACAGAGTACACTGCCCGGAGGGTTACTGTTGGGGCCCGTAGGCGAGTGCCTGGTGGCCAGGCCTTCACCTGTGGGGCCAGATTTGGCTCAACCTGAAGCAGGGACATAGGACCGTCTTCCCACAGGCCCACCACCCGTAGGGAGAGCCATATGGGTCCGGTGCGACCTACCACACTGCATGCAAAGAAGGTTTCTTAACCCATGAATACTCTCCGCAGATTCTCTCACTGCTTGACAACTAAACAAAAGAAAATACAATAAAAGTTCACAGTTGGTTCGCAGATGGATGGTGGTCTGATCCCCAGCTATCTAAACTGATTGTAGGGACATGGAAAGTAGGGTGGGAAGGAGCCTGAGCTGGTGCGAGAGGAAGACCGATTCCGGCTAGAAATATTTGGCCTCACCTCAACACACAGTTTGGGCTCTGGAATCCTTGAGAAGGGATGGACCCTCTTCCGTGCTGGATTGACCCACGTGAGAGGAGGAGGGCAGGCGTGGGCCTGCTCTTAACACCCAGACTCTCGAGCTGTGTGTAGGAGTTTTCCCCTGGGGAAGAAAGAGTAGCTTCCTTTCGCCTTTGGGTAAAGGAACGGATAATGTCTGTTGTTTGTGCTTACGCACCAAACAGCAGTTCAGATTATCCGCCCTTTTTGGAGAACCTGGGAAGGACACTGGAAGGTGTCCCTACCGGGGACTCCAAAGGCCGACTGGGGGACTTCAATGCGCACGTGGGCAACGACAGTAAGACTTGGTAAGGTGTGATTGGGAAGAACGGCCTCCCCAAAGCGGTCTGTGGCTCGGGCAGTCAGGGAGGCAAAAACCCGGGCATGGGAAAAGTTTGGTGAGACCATGGAGGAAGAGTTTCAGACAGCCCTGAAAAGGTTCTGGCAAGCCATCCGGCGGCTCAGAAGAGGGGTGAAGCAGCGCCCAGCTCACACTGTTTACAGTCGGGATGGGGTGCTTTTGACACCCCCCAGGGCTGCTCTTTGTCACCGGTTCTGTTCATAACATATATGGACAGAATTTCTAGGTGCAGAGGGGGGTCATGTTTGGTGACTTGAGAATCTCGTCTCTGCTTTTTGCGAATGATGTGGTTCTTTTAGCATCATCAAGCAATGACCTAATGAGCTTCCTTTGCAGGGTATCTGGGCTCAGCCTTAGGGATAGGGTGAGAAGCTGAGACATCCGGGAGGGGCTCAGAGTAGAGCCACTACCCCTCTGCATCGAGAGGAGCCAGTTGAGGTGGTTCGGGCACCTGGTCAGGATGCCTCCTTTGACGTCTCCCTTGGGAGATGTACAGGGCATGTCCCACAGGGAGGAGACCCCGGGGTAGGCCTAGGACATGCTGGCAAGATTATATCTCCCAGGTGTCCTGCGAGCACCTAGGGGTCCCCCCAGAGGAACTAGTGGATGTGGCTGAGGTGAAGAATGTCTGGGTATCTCTGTTGAGACTGCCCCTGCGACCTGAATAAGCGGAAAAAGACGCAACGAGACAGGACGAGACGAGAAAATCTTTGTGATCTGACATTGTGTTCTTACAGGAGACATATATGCCACCAATGGAACAGAGACATCTGAGAACTTTCTTGGTGTCACAGGTGTATCAGTCTAATTTTTTATCCAAGGCAAGTGGGGTAGCTATCCTCATTCTTAAGTCTTTGCCTTTTATATTTAAATCCCAGCTGACAGACCCAGGGGGGAGATTCATCCTAGTCACAGACACTGTTAATTCAAACCCATTGGCCCTGCTAAACATTTCTGCTCCTCATTTTGACAATCCTGTTTTATTTCAGAAAGCTTTTGGCACTGTGGCTGAATACAGTTTCTTCAACAGACAGTATTCCTTCTTTTCTACCGTTACACAGATCTTTCACCAGGATTGATTCCTTCTTGGTTGATGCCAAATTAATACCCAAAGTGCTCTGCTCCACATGTCATAATATCTCATATCAGATCAGACACCTCTCTCAGTTAAATTTAATTTTAATACCCGACCTCCCCTTTTATAGTTGGACATTCACCCCTTCTCTTTAAATTCAGAAGATTCTTTTAATGAATATATCTCTTCAAAAATTTCCAATTTTCTAATTTTTAATGACAATGGTCTCATCTCTGATTTGATTTTTTGGGAATCCTTTAAATTTGTCTTAAGAGGTGACATTATTTTGTTCATTTCTTTTCGTAAAAACATGCCACACGCAGACGCCTTCTTGACATTGAGACACAGTTACCAGTGCTGGAGGAGGCCTTTCGTAACTCTGAAGACCTCCTTAATTCAATATTGAAGCTCAAATATGAGTAGAATCATATCCTCTGTGACCAGGTTTTTAATCGCATTCGACAAACCGGACACACATCTGTCCAGACAGCTGATGGGAGTGCAGGCAGATAGAGCAATACATCGAATCACTTCCACCTTTTGACAGTTGCTAACTGATCATAAACAGATTAACAACACCACTATTAAAAATTACAGTGAGCTGTATACCTTCAAATCTTCTGCATCAGAATTAGATTACATACATAATTACCTTTGCTCATTAAACCTCTGTACTCTCAGAGGTGGCCAGGCAGCAATTAGATGCAGATTTCACAATGGATGAGATTAAGGCAGCCATTTGTTCTCTCCTAAGTGGCAAGGTATGTGGACCTGACAGGTTTGGGATAGAATTTTACAAGGCTCATTTTGAGCTTGTTGCCCCACTTTTGCTCAGGATGGGCAACTCTGCCATGGGGAAGGGGCGTTTCACTAATGCTTTATATGATGCTTATTTTTGTCTTTGGTCTTTAAGTTTGCTTAATTCACACCAAAAGATTATCACAAAGGTTTTGGCAAATTGACTTAATAAATATATTAGTACTTTAATACACCCTGGTCAATCTGATTTTACCACTGGCAGGTTTTCTTTTTCCAATACATGGCGTCTGCTTAATATAATGTATTCATCTATCCCAGCTAATTTTGCGGTCATCTCTTTGGACGCTCAGCAGGCCTTTGATCAGGCGGAGTGGAGGTGTTTGCTGTTCTTGAAAAATTTAATGTCCAGCCTAAATCATATGTAATCACTCAGGGCAGGTCCCCAGCTTTTGTGTTTCTTTGTGGTACTAGGCAAGGTTGCTGCCTGTCTCATAATCTTTTTGCGGTGACCCTTGAAACGTTGGCGCTGGCCATCAGATTCAATTAGCATTTTACCGGTATTAGCTGCAGAGCAATTGAGTGCCTCATAGGCTTATATGCTGGTGACATGATTTTGACACTTAGTGATGCAAGTACGTTCGTCCCTACTGTTGGGATCTCAAACCATGTGCTCAGGAAGAACAAAGGAGAGACCTGTATTTCTTCTCCAAAGCCAGAGATAGAGTTGACTAAAATGGGTAATGAAACCAAACCATAACCCCCACAATTTCGTGATGCAGCCTTGCGTTGAAATGCAACCTCTACATAACCTGTGGTCAGCATCAGCTGCCCCACCAGGGATCCTGTCCACATCACCCAAATAAAAGAGGCCCTGCACCCCTCATTCTTAGCTTATCCCAGGTGCCAGTCAAAGGAGAGGGCCACATCAGGCTCTCTCCAGACTTGGCTACCAAAAGGGAGCAAAAGACTTCTTTTAATTCCTGCTCATTTGATTTTTCCGCAGTGCCAGTCTTGGAGACAGCCACAAGGATGAGGATGAGCAAGCCGAACCAAAGGAACCATCACACTGCCACCCCCAGGAGAGTGAGCTACACCGCCAGCAGAGCGAGATAACCAACCACCGGACACTCAGCAACGGATGTAGAGTGGATCTTCTATGCCACGTTCCAAACTCCGACAGAGTCGAGCAACGTGAAGTAAGAGGCTAATGTTGGGCAGAAATTAGAATAGTGTTGCGTAACATTCGTTATACTTGAAGTATGGGTGATTCTCTGAAATCGGTGCACTTTGTGTCCCACAGGTTTACCTCAAAGATTTTAAAGTAAACCACAAAACACATTTTAAAACAAGAAATGGAAAGATCCATGTGTCTTTGAATTATAACACACAAACATATCTTAAAAATTATGTTTTGAAAACTTTTATGGGTTACTAAGGCGTAGAAGTCAACCAAATCAGCATGTCCCCACTGAGCAAAGTTACTTTTTCACTGAACATAAAACAAATAAAAATAGTCACTAACCACATGTTTTTCTGCTAATATAATCATTTTAATATAATCATGTTCATAATATACAAACATGGCGCTACGCGAGTGGTAGCCTGTTACAGCAGCTCCTGCTCCCAGTTGAGCTTTTTTCCGATTTGTCTGTCTTTAATATTACTTTTTATTACTTTCTTTACTCTGTTGTGTTCTGTATCGACCAGTGCATCATGGAGACCAAAATCGCCGTGTTTGCTCTGGTCTTTCTTTTACTTTTTTCATTGTTCTCGTCCGTGTCGGGGGACACGGGACATAGTCCTATTGTTTACAGTAGGGACCAGCTGTTAGCGCTCCGTAGCACCGCGGTGCTGCAACCTCCTGAGAGACCCAATGTTCCCCGCAAGCTGAGGAGGAGGAGGAGACGGGGATGCCGTGCTGGAACTGTCAGGAAAAGGAGATTCGGACCCGACCTCCCGTCCATCGTCATGGGAAACGTAAGGTCTCATCCCAATAAGATGGACGAGTTAGCGGCGCTGACCCGTCATCAGTGGGAATACAGGGAGTGCAGCATCATGATGTTTACCTGGACGACCTGGAGACCTGGATGACTGCGCTCACTCCGGACACAGAGGCGGAGCTGCCCGGCTTCAAACTGGTGCGGGCGGACAGGACGAGGGAGAGCGGTAAGAGGAAAGGAGGAGGACTGGCAGTGTATGTGAATGATAGATGGTGTAACTCGGGGCACATCACTATTAAAGAGCACCACTGCTGCCGGGACACTGAACTGTTGGCCGTTAGTATGAGACCATATTACCTGCCGCGGGAATTCTCGCACGTTACCGCGATAACTGCGTATGTTCCCCCCTCTGCTAACGGTGATGCAGCCAGTGATGTCCTCCACTCTGTCACAAGCAGGCTGCAGACAGATCACCCTCAGACACTCCTGCTCATCTCTGGGGACTTTAACCATGCCCCTCCGTCCTCCACTCTGCCAACTTTCACCCAGTATGTTTCATGCTGCACCAGAGACAATTAAACCCTGGACTTGTGTTATGCCAACACCAAGGAGGCATACATTTCATCACCCCTCCCCCCCCTGGGAAGATCTGACCACAACCTGGTTCATCTCCTGTGTGTACAAACCTCTCGTACACAGGCAACCAGCTGTGACCCGCACAGTGAGGATATGGTACGACGAGACTAACGAGGCTCTGAAGGACTGTTTCGAATCAACTGTGTGGGAGGAATTCTGTGATTCCCATGGGGAGGACATTGACAGTGTGACACACTGCGTTTCAGACTACATAAAATTCTGTGAGGATAACACTGTACCCACCAAGACTGTACGGTGTTTCCCAAACAACAAACCATGGATTAACACTGACATCAAGGCCCTCCTTAAGGAGAAGAAGAGGGTCTTCAAGTCAGGAGACAGCGATGAGCTGAGGGCTGTGCAGAAAGAGCTGAGACAGAAGATCAGGGAGGGGAAGAACACCTACAGGAGGAAGGTAGAGAACCAGCTGAAACAAAAGGACGTCTGCGGTGTTTGGAGGGGCCTGAAAACCATCTCCGGCCATGGGGGGTCTCACTCCCAAGCTATGGGGGACCACAAGTGGGCAAACGATCTGAACACATTCTTCAACAGATTTGATCAGCCGTCTGCCCCTCCCCCGGCTCCCGCTGCACGCAGTGTTCTTTTCTCCAACGTCTCCCTCCCCCCCTCCTCCTCCCTTTCTGCTCCACTCTACTCACAGCCACCCCCCACTGCTCAGCCCATCAATACACCCCCCGCATTCACACCATCCAATGAACAGCCCCCCCGCTCAACCCTGTCCCTCACAACAACCCAGGTGAGAAACCAACTGCGGAGGATCAAGGCAAAGAAGGCCGCAGGTCCAGACAGCATCAGCTCCAGACTCTTAAAATCCTGCGCAGACCAGCTGTGTGGGATTGTTGGATTAATCTTCAATATGAGTCTGAAGCTTGGGAGAGTACCACAGCTGTGGAAAACATCCTGCGTGGACCTCAGCAGCTACAGGCCGGTGGCACTAACATCCCACCTTATGAAGACCCTAGAGCGGCTGGTCCTTGCCCATCTCCGCCCACTGGTGAGCCCAGTGTTGGATCCACTCCAGTTTGCCTACCAACCTGGCATCGGGGTGGATGATGCTGTCATCTTCCTCCAACACCGAGCTCTCTCTCACCTGGAGAAACCTGGGAGCGCAGTGAGAGTCATGTTCTTTGACTTCTCAAGTGCCTTCAACACCATTCAGCCCAAACTCCTGGGGGACAAGCTGGGGCAGTCTGGTGTGGACCATCATCTCACATACTGGATTTTGGACTACCTCACCAACCTCCCACCCCCTGTAGGACACTGTGGCAGCACTGCGGAGCTCCTTCAGTGACAGACTCCTTCACCCAAAATGTGTGAAGGAACGTCACCGCATGTCCTTTCTTCCAGCAGCAGTCAGACTTTATAACCAACAGTTCTCCTAGTAGACCACAACATAAAACACACACAACACACAAAACCCAATGCTGCTACATGATTGCACTACTGTATTTTTTACTGTAATCTTATCTTATTATCTTATCTTATTTTACTGTCTACTTCAACCATAATAAAAGAAATGTGAGAAAAATGACATCACTCAACATTTTCCCGCTCAAACTGAAAAGAGAGGTAAGTCTGAGCATATTTTCTTACCTATATTTCATTGTTTTTGTTGTCAGATTGACATCGTCAAGCTAAACCTTTCAACCCTGTTACATGCATAAATGATATTTAATATTGTTTGGGGTAAAGCAAACAATTTTCTTGGAAAAATATATAAATTTCTAGTTGTCCTCCTGTCATATGGTGCTCCATACCCTAGCCAATGTGGACTTATGTCTAGTATAAGCTAAAATCTTCAACCCTGTAACCTTCAACCCCGTAAGAAAAAACACTGTTACGGGGTTGAATCATTGTTACAGGGTTGAAGGTTGGACTGTTCTTAAGCCACCCTGTCCATTTTCTGTAAATGTTTTTTTATGTTCATTATTTCAAATGGCTAAATCAAATGCAGAGAGGCAAAGAGAATACAGGGCAAGAAGAAATGCAGATTCACAGAGAAGGGAAGAATACCTCAAGAAAGAGCGTGAGCGATGGAAAAGAGATAAAGAAGCAGGGAATAAGAAATCAATCAATGACCTGAGTAAGAGATCTCAAAGATGTAAGGGGAAGGACTGGCGGGAGGCTAAAGAAAGACAGAAAAGGAAAGCTGAGCTTGAAAACAGTGGACCTACCGCTCTAACCCTCTACTCCTGACAGTGAGATTCAAGATGCTGTGCAAGCCAGACCAGGGTCCTCACGGTGAGGAAATATGTGGTTAGAAATAGTGTTTGGTTTTAATTATGATAGCTTGCTTAAAAACACTGCGATATACTCTGCTTCACACATGATTTTTCTGATTATTCTAGTAGCTCATAAGACATGCACATTCTAGGAAGGGAGCCATGGTTTACTGTTTTTAGTAGTGAATTCAGACGCCCCCTCCACACACACACGCACACACACACACACACACACACACACACACACACAGCCATGGGGGTCAGTTATTGCACCCCAGTGTCCTAGTGTATATGTAATTGCTATGTCACTACTAATGTAATTACTAATCTGTAAAACTAACAATCCCCTTTCCATGTATTGTATGGTTTCATCTTAGTTATTCAGCAGGGAAGAAAGCATCCAGAAAAGCAAGAGACAAAGTGCACAAAGATATAGAAGAACTAAAAAGGAAACTAAAACATCAGAAGAAGCAGAAAGAAAAATACAAGAACAGACTCCAGCGAGCAACCAAGAATAAAAACTCCCCCAGGTCCAAAGTCCATCAGTTGCTGAAGAATTGTACTGTGAACAGCAAAGTGAGGAAAACTTAACTGCACCATGAAGCCCTCATTTGTGACATTAGGAGGAAGTACAAGAATGCCAGAAATGCAAAAGGAAAAAAAAACTGTTGCTGAGGGTGTTGTCGGGAAGATAGTCAAGAAATACAGGCTGCAGAAGTGGTCTGAGAAAGCACTAGGCTTTTCAAAGAAACGCAGGACCTTATGTGAAAATGAAGACCTGAGTAATAACTCCACCAGACACGCTTACAACAGGTACACGGATAAATCCCTGGTTCTTCACAAGAGATGATGTAAGTCGAATGACGACGGGGAAAAAGCAAACAATAACAAAAAAGAAAATTAAAATGCAAAAAAGATTCCTTGTGGACACAATGAAAAACCTTCACAGGAAGTTTCTGGCAGAAAACAACACCAGTCACATTTCCTATGCCTCATTTTGTCGGTTGTTGAAATTCAGTCAGTAAACTTTGGATCATCCCACCAACAGGCCACGCTGCACACAGGGGTCATCTATGTTGGTGGAACCCAAGAGCCATCAGGTCATCACTCTTGCTTGAGGGGAGATAACATCGCGAGATGTCAGCTGCATGTGCTCCACCCATAGAAAGCTTGAATGTGAATGCTGGAATACAAAGCATTCCAGCTTTTTCAGGAAAGTTCCAGCTACCGTCGGACCCGTCGCTATGGGCGGGCTATAGGGGGCCTGGCCCGCCCATAGCAATGGGTGTGCCCCCCCACTGGAGGCACACATTTAAAAAAATAAATAAATAAATAAAAAACTTGATTTGGTTTTATAATTGCGCGTCGAGGCTACTGGGCTGCTTCGTGCCATTACGCAGCGCAGTTTTCTGTTCATTGCGCACCTTGTTATGAAACTGTTGTCACTTTTCGAGCCACCGAACAGACTACTACAAGCCGAAGATATGGACTTGTTCACTGCGGTGACCCTTGTGAACAGCGCTTCTGACTGCGTGAAGACAATGTGCACAGAAAATGAATTTTCAGCGCTGTGGGATCTCCGCGCTCCTCCATCCACGGCCAGCGAGGCTGTGCCAATGACCGGCCCAGGTCCAAGCAAGAGAAGACGCACAGTTAACAAAAACCTCAGTGAGTTTGCACTTGAAGAAACAATTGGGCAGCCACAAGGTGACATAGACGAAAAGACAAGAGGTTATTTTACAGTGTTATTGATGCTGTGCAAGGAGAGATGGATGCGCGTTTTGGAGAGCGCAGCAGCGAGCTCATTGGTTCACTGGCTGCTTTGAACCCAGAGGCCGAGAATAATTTCCTGGACCCATCAAAGGTTTGTTTGTTTGTTTTCAAATATTATTATTATTATTACTATTACTATTGTAAAGTGCCACCAAACATTTTTATTGTGAAGCAGAAAATATAATGTATATACAATGCTTCATTATTTTGCAATATAAATAACACAAGTGTTTTTCCTGGACCCATCAAAGGTAACCGTGTGTGTGTGTGTGTGTGTGTGTGCGCGCGCGCGTATCCCTCTGTTGACTGTTTTAAAATGCTTTTTCAGTTCTGGTGTTACATCAATGTTGCATAAAGTGTTTAGTGGATAACATTGCTTATCTTTGCTGTTGGTTATGTTTAACGTGATGGTTACGTGTTATCAGTGCTGTGCGAATAAAGTATAATATTATGGCTAGAAATAATGGTGCCCTCCCATGTATTTGATATGCCCCCCTTAAGACTGAGGTCTGGCGACGGGTCTGGCTACCGTGTCGCCAGCTACTGTGTCACGAGGGCAGAAACAAATCGATTAGGATGACCCAGAGGTAATAGGGAAGTGGTGTCTGCTCACTCACGATAAAGCATTGTATCCAGGAATAATCCTTGCCACAGATGAAATCAGCGTTCAAGTGAAATGCATGCACCATGCTGGAATAACCAAAAACTTGTTCTTTTGGCTTCTACAAAAGGATGTACTATGGTATCCATTTGATGATGTGCTTGAACTCATCCCGTCTCCTCAGCCCGTGACAAGACGTGATTCACGTCACATGCAAATTCAGAAAGACATCTGGGAGAGACTGACTAATGGATGAAAGAACCATAAAAGCAAGCCTATGAAGAACATAGAAAATTATTTTGATGTTAACGTTTATATTTAGAGTGTAATTCTGTTGAGATGTCAATTGTTACATTGTTAAACCAGTTCCATTGACATAGATTTTGTATACAGCATTCAGCCTATGCTCTTGTTCCTCATTTAACATTTAACAATGTTACGATATGCTTCTTTCCTCTGAACTGACAATGGATGTATATTTGTTTTAATGAATTAATTTTTAATGAATTTTCGATTTCAAGTTGATTAAATGTTGTCATTCATTCAACCCTGTTACAGTGTGTTCAACCCTGTTACGTGATACATTTTCATAAATGTTTTGATAATAATAACAAATATTAGATACATGTTTATTGAACTATATACAAAGTCTAGAGGACAAGTAGAAAATATACAAAAGCTTAATCTAATGGTTATGTTAAAGTATATTTTCATGATTTACGAAGACAGCTTTTACGTTAAGTTGCCATATCCTACTTGAAAGTCAAATTATTATTATTTAGAATCAAATAAAAATGCTTCCAATAAATTATTTTACACAAGGGACAGGTGATCCACAAGGCACTGGAAGAATTGTTTTGAATATGTTTTATAATTATAATCATGCAGCAATCAATTTGACCTGTTACAGGGTTGAATTTAAAACAACCTAAGTGACAAATAAATTCCTAATAATGTTTAGGATTTCATGCCTAAGGTGGGAAAACATATTTTCTCAGAGGTTCAAATAATTCTTCATGAGATGCAATGGTCAGAAACACAATTTTTTGTGATATATTTTTCATTAGCCAGACAACCCAAAGTGCACCGAATTCAGAGAATCACCCGTATAACGTTTTACATTGCCTTTATTTTGACTTGCACTGTTTTTCAGTTGTATCGTCTTATTTCTTTTCTTTCCCCGCTCTCTCTCTCTCGCTCTCATGCGCCCCCCCACACACACACGTGTATGTAGCCACTGTACATATGTGTCAGCCTATTTGTAGTGTATTGTAGTTGTAGTTGTGTATTATTACCTCAAAGTAATTATCACTGTGTGTAAATAAATTCTGTTATGGTTCATTCTGTCGTTGTTTGTGATTGCTGTGTATTTACTTGCTGAATTACCAGAGTCAGTGCTCGATTTCACACCTTCCATGTTTTGCGCAATAATCCATACTTGACTGAGATCTATGACTTGAAGTTAAGGCATTTTGAAAATCTATTAACAATTCTGTTACTGTATTATAATATACCAAATGTTATAATAGTTCTGCCACTTTGCTTAATTTTCACAAGTTTTTTCCCCCAACGCTACCCTTCTTAATTTACTGAACAGTTTTGGACAATTTTCTGGTTTCTCCATTTACTCTGACAAATCCATCTCTCTGCCATTATCTGATGGCCTTGACTTATCTGATGGTTTTCTGGACAATCTGCCCTTTAAAATCTCTCATGATCATTTTATGTATTTAGGCATCACTATGTCTAGGAACCTCAAACTACTCAAATTAAATTATTTAGACATGGGGCCTCATTTATAAACACTGCATACGCATAAAAGATTGTGTACGCCATGTTATACGCAAAGTTTGGGATTTATAAAAAACTACCTTGACTGGAAATGTGTGCAGCTCTCCAGAAACTTTCACCCATGTGTACTCACAAAAACGGGAAAAGGAAAAAGGGCGACCTCAGAAGGAAACGTAGGGAACAGTCTAAAATGCCATCGTTTAGTCATTTACAGTAAATGAGAATATTATTTCATATCACATATGAAATAATATTCACATATGAAAAAGATAAAAACGTTTTTATTTCATAAATAAATGTTTTTATCTTGTCCACATTTAAAGATTTATTCATTCAGTCTTCCAAGTGACAGTGGATGATACTCTCTGACAGTCCCATTCATGAACCCGCAGACCGCAGAAGAGCAGCACTACAACCTGCGCCACCAGCAAACACGCGCTCTTATAGAGCCCACCATCGTGCATGTGAGCGGCAGGTGGCCCAGGTGATTCACCTTAACGTCGGATCACTGTTTTCATTTTAATAATCCGACCTTGTGATGACTCAGCATTAACTGCATCTGCCACAAGCTGCAGCCTTTCTGCTATCAGTGATGTCAACAGTTTGACCGCTGAATGAAATCCTCTTCCTCCACTGACACTTTTACCTCAGAGACAGCAACATTTCTCTTCTCCCGTCTCTTATCCTGCGCCGTGCTGCTGCCGCTTCCTCTCAGAAACGCCCCTAAACGCATCTAATGCATATTAATTAGGGGCGTTCCACTGACCATTTTTAGGCAAATATGGGTGTGGTATGACCACTGCACAGGTGGCGGCATGGGTTGTGATTTATAAAGGGAAACTGGCGTAGGACGTGTGTAAGCACGTTTTTATAAATCACGCCCCTGGTGTCCAGGCTGAAAACATGGATTGACAAATGGAAGCTTTTGCGCCTTTCACTAAGTTGGTGGGACACCGAAGGCTGCGGTGAGTGGACTTCACTCTGCGGCCACCAATCAGATTCTCGGATCGGACATACCTCTACAGTCAGCATGAAATGTCAATGACAGTATAAATATGTCAATGAAAGTGAGACTATCCAGGTGGATTCATGGATTCAAGTCTGATACTCAACCTGTTGTGTTCTGACACTGGTTATTTCATGAAGACAGCTTTTACTGTATATCTGAGTCTGGCTCACAATGCATGATACAAGATTTAATTGATTTGTTAGATTTTGTTTTGATATTTGTTTTGAGAGTAAGAGAGAGAGAGGATGGTTACATTCATTCATTCATTCATTCATTTTCTACCGCTTTATCCTGTTAAGGGTCGCGGGGGGAGCTGGAGCCGATCCCAGCTGACATCGGGCGAGAGGCAGGGTACACCCTGGACAGGTCGCCAGTCCATCGCAGGGCAGGATGGTTACATTCAGCACATATACAGACACAGCCACAGCAACGCACCTCAGCCTCATAACCCCCCAAACCCCCCATGACTTATTAGAGCACAGTTACAAAAATCTGACACACAAATGTAATGTAAAACTATGGGATGCCCAATTTTTACTGTGGTTTCGAGGATTTCTGTGGCTTTGTATTGGTTTAACTACATAAGAGCACAGTAACATGTCCTGTCACTCTCCCTCACAGTGTAGAACATGTAATGTGGGGGTTAAGGAGCAGGGACACAGTCATGCAGGTTGTGCAGTGGGCTTGGAAGAAATATTTCTTACTGTTTACATTCTGGTTAAATATTATGTGTTCAAGCCCACATCAAAACTATTTATGTTCAGGGTCACTACCAGTATAGATCAATACCAATGACTATGCTGAGTAATGGTTTTAAAAACACAACTTGGAAGACTGCCCAGCTTTTTTTAAAGAGTTCTGAGTGCAGTCTAAAAATGATAAAAACAAATGTCACATAAGCTAGGGACCCGTGGAAAGCCAATACCTTCCTTAATCTTCTTCTTAAAAGTGTTCTGCTTTCAGCTTTACTCCCTCCCATGTATTATTCATATTGTCATAGTTGCACTGTCCACAAGACACTGGTATTCATTGGCAACATCATAGCAACAACAACATAGAGAAGAAGAAGAAGCAACAACAACACCAACAATGGATGACTTTGTGTTTGTACAATGAAGCACTGTACAGCCAGAAGCTACTGCTTCTGGCTGTACAGTGCTTCATTGGGATCAGAAAATGTCAGATCCAACATGTTTGTGTTGCTCGACAGGTTTTAAGGTCTAGGAGACGGGTTCTGTCCTCTAACATGTGTGTAAGCCACAGCTCTATGAACAGTCTTTAACCTGTGGACCACTCTATGTTGGGGCTGTGGTGTTTAAGACAGGAATAACTGAGAATATGTGGGTGCTGGGCAGAAGTGAACAGATGGACACTAATGTTTTCAGTTTGACTTCTCATGAAGTGCTTTTCCGACTGGATGGATGCTCAAACCATCCATGGCTGTTGCATTCCATTCTGTCTTTTCTTTGTTTGAAAATCACCCAGACCTGTTCAAGACGGACTTCTCCTATTTTGAGGAAATTGAATCGAACAGAACTGGATTTTGTTTTTTGTCTCTGAAGATGTTTCACCTCTCATCCAAGAAGCTTCATAAGTTCATGCTCGTTTGACTAGGCTGGGACTAGTTCAACTAGCTGGTATGGAGGTCCAACTATGTTGGTGGTTACCCCTATGTACGGTTGTCTTTTCATTGCTAGTAATTGTCTCTCGTTTCTGTAATAGTTCTCCGATTAAATCTTCCAGTTTCATTTGTTTTGAAAAACATTTTGTGGTACATCACCAATCCACTAACGTTACATAAACACCCACTCTTTAGTATTTGTCTCTGGCTGCAATAAGCTGTTAGGGACGATTTAGCGGGAGGCTATCAGCCACACGGGCTACTCCCCCCTCGTCGGGTTCTTTTATGGCGGAGCCCAGAGTCAGCGGCAACTGTCGGGAGGATTTCAGAATAAAAGAGGCGGAGCTTGAAAGTCGAGTGCAGACACGTTTATATAGTTTTGTGAAGTCGGCTACACAGAGAAACAATATTCCAGTCGCTTTACAGTGCACCGGGGACTTCCCTGACACAGCGCGATCCTGGAAGAGCCCCGAGACTTCCGTGTTCGTTTGTTTTGACCCTAACTTAACTCTGCCCTGAGGGCAGAGTTAGTACCCTAACGTGTATCAGTATTTCGTGTTCTGCGTGTGCGCAGCGCCATATTGTGTAATCACATGATCAGTTGCTAAGCTACAGAAAGTGGTGTTGTGTTGTGTAAGCTGCAGCGTCTAGTAACATATCCTTCAAAGCTAACCGTTAGCAATGGCTTCTCTTCCACCCTCCTCCTCTTCTCCTCTCTCCGGCTCTCAGTGCCTCATATTCAGTTATTCCTCTGCCTCATTTAGTAGTAATGGTAAATGTAATAACTGTAGCTTAGTGGCAGCAATGGTGGCGAGGCTTAGTGAGTTAGAAGAGTTAGGAGCCACCTAGCATAGCTCCCATACAGCCGGGAACTCAGGGCGGCTGGGTGACTGTTCGAAGGAGTCATAGTGCTAAAGCTAAGCCTGCTGATCGGGACACTCCAACTCACGTTTCAAACAAGTTTTCTCCACTCAGCAACATACCCACTGAGAAACACACTCTGATCATTGGCGATTCTATTTTGACAAATGTGAAACTAGCGACACCAGCGACTGTACTCAGTTGTTTGCCTTGTTTGACAGATCAGGCAACATAAAATCGAAGCTGCTGGCTAAGGCTAAACATATATACCGTCAGATTGTAATACACATTGGCACCAACGACTCCATTAGTCAGTCACTAAAGTTAACGTGGAGTCGGTGTGTAAATATGCAAAAACAATGTCGGACTCCGTTGTTTTCTCTGGACCCCTGCCTAATTTATCTAGCGATGACATGTATAGCCGCATGTTGTCATTCAACCGCTGGCTGTCGAGGTGGTGTCCCACTAACGACACCCGCCCCACTAGATTATTCAAACAGAAAATAAACAAAGGCAACAAACAGGAAAATCTGACAAAAGTAAACATAACACATGAAAAAATAACATAACACAATAAAAATAATAATAATAGAACAAGAGATTTAGATGTGGACTATTAAATAGAAGATCATTGTCATCTAAGGCTGCTTTAGTGAATGAATTAATTGTCATGCTTATGTGTTTGTTGATTTGAGTTTGGATTTGTCTTTTGCTTCTGTGCTTCACATCATCACATTACAGTCATTTAGCAGATGCTTTGATCCAAAGTGACTTACAACAATACAGTATAGAACGAAATTCGAACTCAGAGTGGTGCTGAGAGCAGGAAATGAACCCCAGCCCTCTTGGTTTCAAGATCAATGCTCTAACCATTAGGCTAGCATCCCCCCCCCCCCCCCCCCACCCCCCCCCCCCCCCCCCCCCCCAATATTGAACAATTGTTAGTTCTTCCGCAAAATCCCTTTTTATCAGGTCATAGCTTATTAACCTTTGAGGTTCTATTACTGGACCACAGGTCTTCAACCAAAATCTCTCTGTCAAGATGCCTGACTGACAATGCTGTGGCTAAATTTACGGAAGTTATTCCATTAACTTTGAAGTCACTACCACAGCCTCATGAAACAGAGTCCATAACTGGTTATAATTCTTCCTAGATCGATAATCTTGTCAATAGCACAACTGAATCATTACGATCAGCTCTTGACTCTATAGCGCCCCTTAAGAAAATCCTCAATAAACAAAACAAGCAAGCTCCTTGGTATAATTCCGGCACTCACAAGCTAAAACAGGTGTCAAGAAAATTAGAAAGTGGTGATCCACCAACCACGAGGAGACCTACACAGCCTGGAAAAACATTTTTAAAGCTTATAAGAAGGCACTCCGCAATGGCAGAGCTGCCTATTACTCATCGTTAATTGAAGATAACAAACATAATCCAAGGTTTCTTTTCAGCACTGTAGCCAGGCTGACAGCTCTACTGATCAGAGCATTCCACACTCCCTTACGAGTGATGATTTTATAAATTTCTTTTTTGATAAAATTATAATTATTAGGCAGAAAATACACCACTTCCAAACTATGCAAAGTAGTGACTTATCCGTACAAACAGAAATAGCAGGCTCAGCACACATAGACTGCTTCACCCAAATTGACCATAGTCAGCTAAAACAATAATTTCTTCATCTAAAGCAACAACCTGTGTTCTAGACCCCATCCCAACAAAACTCTTTAAAGAAATTCTGCCTCTGTTGGTCAGCCATTTACTAGATATACTCAATCTGTCACTGTCATCTGGCTATGTACCACAATTTTTTAAAGTAGCTGTAATTAAACCTCTCCTCAAGAAACCAAGTCTGGAACCAGAAGTTTTAAATAACTACAGGCCAATATCCAACCTTCCCTTTCTCCCAAAAATCCTTGAGAGGGCTGTTGCCAATCAGTTAAATGATTTCCTTCACACCAACGGTTTATATGAGGACATTCAATCAGGGTTCAGAGTTCATCATAGCACTGAGACAGCTTTGGCAAAAGTCTCAAACGACCTACTCATGACTTCAGATAAAGGATTTATCTCTGTTCTGGTTCTCTTAGATCTTAGTACAGCTTTTGATACTGTTGACCCCCATATCCTTCTTCATAGGCTCGGACACTTAATTGGCATAACAGGAATTGCCCTAAATTGGTTTAGCTTCTATTTATCAAACAGACAACAATTTGTACAAATGAATGATAAGTTGTCACAATACGTACAAGTCAGCAATGTACTTCCTCAAGGCTCTGTGCTTGGCCTAATGTTATTTATGTTATACATGTTGCCACTAGGAATCATCATTAGAAAACACTCTTTAAATTTCCATTTTTATGCAGATGACACTCAGTTGTATATTTCAATGAAACCACATGAAACTAATCAACTACTTAGACTCCAAGCATGTCTCAAAGACATTAAAACCTGGATGAGCCAAAATTTTCTATTATTAAATGCAGACAAAACTGAAATTTTAGTACTTGGTCCTAGACACCTTAGAGAATCATTATCTAATTATATAGCCAGTCTAGATGGCATTGTCCTTGCTCCCAGTGAAACTGCCAGGAATCTGAGAGTTATATTTGATTCTGATTTATCACTTAATTCTCACATAAAACAGACCTCGAGAACTGCCTTTTTTCACCTATGCAATATAGCAAAAATCAGACATATCTTGTCTCTTAAAAATGACGCAAAATTAATCCACGCCTTTGTCACGTCCAGGCTTGACTACTGTAACTCATTACTATCAGGCTGCAGCAGTAAGTCCTTAAAGAGCCTGCAGCTTGTTCAAAATGCTGCTGCACGTGTATTGACCAGAACCAAGAGAAGAGAACATATCTCCCCCATATTAGCTTCACTGCACTGGCTCCCTGTGAAATTTAGAATCGAATTCAAAATCATTCTACTCACATACAAAGCTCTAAATGGTATGGCACCAACATACCTACAAAATTTAATAATCCCATATCATCCTACCAGAGCACTCCGCTCTCAGAACGCAGGTTTACTTACAATTCCAAAAATCCATAGGAGCAGACTAGGAGCCAGAGCCTTCAGCTATCAGGCTCCTCTGCTGTGGAATCATCTCCCAGCTTCAATCAAGGAGGAGGACACCCTCTCAGTATTTAAGAGCAGACTTAAAACATTCCTCTTTGACAAAGCTTATAGTTAGGGCTGGTCGAGGTCCATCTTTGATCAGCCCTTAGTTAAGCTGCCATAGGCCCCGACTGTCGGGGGACATTTAGACCTTATCCTTCTCTTCCTATGTCTGCTTTCCCTCCTCCCATCTACATCATATCATTATATCTGTGTCTTATTAATGCACTTTACTAATTCACCCTCTTCTCCGGAGTCTTTGTGCTCCACTGTTCCAGTACCAGGTGCAGCCACTTCTATGGACCATTGACTGTGGTGGCAGCTGATCGTAGAACATGCTCTGGAGCTGCAGGACCTGGATTCAGCACCGCACTCAATGCACCACTACCACTACCACTATTAAATTAAATTAAATTAAATTAAATTAAATTAAATTAAATTAAATTAAATTAAATTAAATTAAATTAAATTAAATTAAATTGTATTGTATTATATTATATTATATCATTCTACTTGTATAATTCAAAATTATAAGTCATGTTGTTAAATGTGTTGTGTACACGTGGCATCCATTGCACTTCTTCTCTCCTGGAGGTTTTTGCGTTTTTTTCCTCTGTTAAAAGGATTTTTTTTGGCAGTTTTTCCTCACCCTTGTTGAGGGTGTAGGTCAGAGGATGTCATACCCTTTACTCTTTGTTAAAGCCCTATGAGGCAAATTGCAATTTGTGAATATGGGCTATACATATGAAATTTGATTGAATGATTGATTGATTGAAGTCTACCAGGACGACACAAACAGCTGGGTGGCCCCTCTTCCCTTCCGCTCCCCGAGACCACGTCTCCCCAACAACAAACAACAAGCCACCCAACGTCAGTCCATCGCACACTCAACAAGCGACCTGCAACGAGACAGCACTTTTTCAAATTCATGCAAAATATATTTGAAAATGGACACGCTGAACTTGCCCCTCCACTCAAAGAACAAGAGGAATGTTGGTATTTACCATTTTTTGGTGTTTATCATCCCCACAAACAAGACCATATAAGAGTGGTCTTCGACTCCTCCGCACAGCACCACGAAGTGTCCCTAAATGACATCCTCCTTACAGGCCCCAACCTAAATAACAGCCTTGTGGGAGTGAACGTGTTGCTGTCACCGCTGACGTGAAGCAGATATTTCATTGCGTCATAGTGCGTGAAGATCACAGAAATTTCTTGCGCTTCCTCTGGCACCAGATCAACAACCTGGAGGAGCCCATCGTGGAGTATCCATGTGTTTGGGAACAGCCCATCCCCCGCTGTGGCAACTTATGGGCTCAGGAAAGCATCCCAAGATCAGGGGAATTGCGACCACACGACAAGGCAACTGGTGGGACGACATTTCTACGTAGACGATGGTCTAGTCTCGTTTCCATCTGACGGTGAGGCTGTGGCTGTGGTCAAGAGAGCTCAAGAAACACTGGCCACTTCCAATCTAAGGTTGCACAAGATTACGTCAAATAGCGTCAACGTGATGGAGGCATTTCCCAAGGAAGATCTTGCACAAGGCCTGAAGGACCTTGACCTTGGAACCGACTTTCCCCCAATGCAACGAAGTTTGGGAATAAGTTGGGACATCACGTCTGACGAGTTCACCTTTCAAGTATCAACCACCGAGAAACCATACACTCGCAGAGGAGTATTATCAACCACACAGTCTCTATGACCCTTTGGGTTTTGCAGCTCCAGTTAGCCTTCAAGGCAGAGCCCTACTGAGAGAGCTCACCACCGAAGCGGGAGTGGGATGATCCCCTCCCAGAGAAGAAGCTCAAAGAATTGTGCGAGTGGAAGGACTCCCTCAAACACCTGGAACAGGTTCGGGTCAGACGGATGTACACTTCCATTTCCCTTAGCAATGCAACAACTCGAGAACTTTGTACTTCACGGAAGGTGCGTGAGGGCAGCTGGCCATTGGCGGCAAGCGCTGTGTCCGATCCATCATACACCACTGTGTGACCTGTCGCAGGCTCTGATGGAGAACAGAAACACAAAAAATGGCTGACCTGCCAACAGACCGTCTAAGCACCAACCCACCATTCTCCTATTTTGGAGTAGACGTGTTTGGGCCCTAGACCATCAGTTCTCGTCGAACTCGGGGTGGCTGTGCCAACAGTAAACGCTGGGCGGTCATCTTTAGAAATACAGGACTTCCTAAGTGACAATGCATGCACCTGAGTGTTCAACCCAACCCATGCCTCACACATGGGGGGAAGCTGGGAACGTGTGATCGCCGTGACAAGACGGATACTCGACTCGATGCTCATGACTGTTACACCACAGGAACTGACTCATGAAGTTCTAACCACCTTCTTAGCAGAGGTAACGGCCATTGTTAATTCACGACCCCTCATCCCAGTATCCACGGACCCAAGCTTCCCTCTCATCCTGACGCCAGCCACCCTTCTAACCCAGAAGGTTGGAGTTCCTTCTGCACCTCCTGGCAACTTCAATGAGGTGGAGGCAAGTTCAACATCTCTCCAATGTGTTCTGGCATCGCTGGAGGAATCAGTACCTCTCTACACTACAAGTGAGCAGGAAATGGCACTCAGACGGACCCAATCTAAAAGAAGGGGACCTCGTACTCGTGAAGACAGTCGAGTCCAGCGGAACCACTGGCCCATGGGCGTTGTGGTCAAAACCTTCCCCAGCCAGGATGGCAAAGAGAGGAAAGTGGAGGTAAAGGTTGCCACTTGATTTTTGATCGCATGTGTTTTTTCCTTTGTTTAGTTACGCTGCCTTGCCGCTGTTCTGGAGGTTCAGCCCCAACTTCTTTGTCAGCACGCCACTGTTTTGGATTCTTTGCTCTGTTTTGAGTCGCTTTTGTTGAGTAGTTTTGGACTATCGCTCGTTTTGTGTTTTGTACTTACGGACTATTGTTATTAAATATTTCTTTTGTTACTTGTTTCTTTTGTTACTTCTTTTGTTAAGTCTCTGTCCTTCCTGGGATCCCAACCCAATCCTAACAGGTATCCACTGCATTACAACATTTCAATTAACAGCAGTCCTCATCATACATATATAGACACAGATGCGTTCGGGATCGTGGCGATACCGTAGGTTTATTCACAACACAGGGTCTACACGGTTGATATCAGAAATCTAAAGAAAATGCTCATTACACTCGCCATCTCAACCCCTACGGTGTGTCAAGGGACAAAAGGCAATTCACCATAATAAACTCTTATTTTAGCGTGGTGTGATAGCGACATCTGGTGGCACAATGTATGCACAATGGCACAATGAATGTATGGTCCGATTTACATCGAAATTCGCTTACGACACATTCTCAGGAACGGATCTCCGACGTAACTCGAGGACCCCCTGTATATATATACACATAAAGATCTTAACATGCACATGCTACATGATAATGGTAATAAAATCTCTACTAGTAGTTTATGTATTACCGTATTAACTACTATTACAAAATTTGGCAACAATGTCCCATCCAATTAAAAATTCACATACACAAATAGACAATAAAAGACAGGCAAATTCATTCAAATAATAAGTGTAAATTTCAAAATAAGAATGGATGAGGAATAAAAATACATTTGGCCCCAAGTGAGCCAACTGAATAGCACTTCTCAGTATACTGTACACATACTGTACATTCATATAATCTTTACAATAATGGATTGCAGAGCCTGTATTGAGTATGTATGTCATTTCAGCTTATGGACACTGATGTTTTTGACAGATTTTGATGCCTTGATGACAGCATCCATTTAATTTCTAATTGGCTTGTAGTTGGCATTTTATCTTAAATCTATTAAAACAGCTAATAAGTCAGCAGAAAACTCTCAGCTTGTCCATAATACAGTATTCAGCAGTACATTTGGATGGGAGTTAGAATTAAGAGGATCATTGTATCATTAAATAAGTCAATTACAAATATGATTTTACCAGTGGATATGGCGAATGATCATGATCAAATGTCCAAAGATTACTGAGTCATGAGTTACATGTGATGTCACATTATGTTTTATACGAACTTGTAGCCCTTAACAAGAAGATATGCACAACTCATTTCTTTCTATTGACCTGCCATTGAAATGTCTCTGTAGAATAAAACGTGATAATTGAGCTGCACCACATATAAAAATCCACATATAAACACAAACAGTGCTGCAAGTGTTGCAATAGCAGCTCTCTCTCCATCAATTCTGCACTCCTACATTCTTCTATTCATGATCCATTTGTAAAAGTCCCAGAAAAATCAGCATGCAGGAGAGAATGGTTTTCTAGCAGGCACAGATAACAGGAGAGCACAGTAAATGCAGAGTGAGCTCAGAGTCTGATGCTCAGTATCACAATTGTCAGACAGCAGATCTGAGATGAGCCATGCATGTCAATTAGCAATGACAATCAAAACATGATCAGCATGCAGGAGCTGACAACATGGGATTAACACAAAAAATTCTGTGAAATGGGCACATACTCTGAACTTTTCTGTTATAGGTACAAGAGATTTAAAGGTTCTGTTCTTTCAACATGAAACGTGTGAGACACATTAAGACAAAATCATCATTTCTGTTTTGATGTAAAGACTAGTCAAAGGTTTTGTCAGTTTTCATTGAAATATGTTTTTTAAAGCCTAATCCTTTTTTAGTCCTCCAAGGTTCCACACTCTACATATACACAACTTATATACTGTTGACACATATTGCTGCATATTTAGAATATAAAGGTGAAAGCTGATATTTGGGTGTAACTAAGTTATTTTTCTTTTCTTATATGTAATTACTAACAATAATGTATTCTGTTCCTGCTAATATTAACAATAATTGTTCCAGGTTAATGGCCTGTATGGAATGAAAGGAATTACACCAGAACCAAATCAATCAGAATCAAATTACTTTGTTAACTCTGCAAACGTTTGTAGGTTAGTTACTCTATAGCTTGACAAAAAAAATCCATTGTTACAGTACCTTTAGACATGTAAAACTTATTGGCTCATTTCACAAAATTTCAGAGGCGCAGGCAGCATGAAGCAAAATATGATGTAACGCAAGACAGCATCCACTGTATCAACAATGTGGAGGTGGGGTTGCAGTTTGGTGAGCAATGAGGTTGCACTGTTGGGGTTCTGAGAGAGAGAGAGGCTGGGACGGGCCTGAGGCACCCAGCAAGATGCCAGTGCAGCATGGCACCAGTCTGCCAAGCCTTGTTGTTTGTAGAGAAAAGACTGAAAAAAACCAACCTTCTCGTTGATCTGAGTTGATTGTTTTTTTTTATTATATAGTGCAATGATGAAAAGATTCAAGTGAAAATCAAAAAGAAGGGGCAAAATAAAGAGAGGGAAGAAGAAGAAAAGAAAAAACAGAGAGAGTAAAATATGCAGATGTCTGCTTATCCTTTAACAACTGAGAAATAGTAGTGAGGACAATAACCTGTGTAAGTGTAGTAACACACAGAGATATACTTCATATGGTACAAACATATACAAACATATGGTACACCGCCCTTTGGCCGGTGATACCATTCCCTACAGTGATCAAATCTACACTGGCTTTCTGTGGTCTAATAGAATGGGTGTATTTGTTCAGAAAGTAGGCATTGCCATGGGATGTTCGATGTTCCCCTCAAACCCTCATAATTCAACCCCCCACACACACACACACACACACACACACACACACACACACAGTGTTCGTCATCATCATCCATCCACCTACCACGAAGTAAGGCATGTCAAGCAAATTAACAAGACATTGGATCAGAACACATAAAGGCTCCCCTTGGAGTCATGAGGTGGACGAGGAGACAAAGTAGAAGACAGCTGAGACTGCAAACGCATCACCAATTGCTGGACGTAGTGACGTGAATGGCAGCAGGGGGAGGTAGGCTGGCATAAGGGTTCTTACCTCGAACATACAGGTTAGCTGGAGCCGAGTAGCGAGTTCCGGCTCTATTGACCGCCACACACTCGTACTTGCCCTGGTCTGACTCCTCGCTGTTCTCAATCTGAAGTGCTCCTGGAAAAGGAGACCAAAATGTCACAGGTTCGGTCTGCACCACATATATTCAAACAACTCACGTGATTCTGACATACTGCACTCCGTTCCTGATATGGACCTACCTGTCCACATCAATGACAAATTAAATCAGATCCTCTCAGCTTCAATGTGTACAAACGGTATGACATAAAGTCACAATATATCTTTGTTTGGATGCCCATCGTGTGGTGGGAAAAAATCATCAATTTGATGGAGACAAGAAAGTCTTTTGGTGAGTTTAATATCACTCTTGCAGTTGAGAACAGAATCAAAATAATTTGCAGGCCGATTGAGCAAAAATAAATAACAGCTAAACATTCTATAGGTTATGAATTTTAAACAATATCACATCATTAAAAGCATTCACCAAAATGTGACGACTGATAACTTCTGTGTAACTTATTATTTGTTTATAGTGGTGTCACGTTTACAGTTGTAAACAATTTGTAGTAGATTTTTACAGCAACAACCTCTGTTTATATAACCTCTGTAATGGTGAGCATGCTCATTATGCACACTATTTGTCATACAGTTGACACTGTAATTTATAGTTAATAATTCATTAATCAAGTAATGATTGATTATATGATGCTGATGCTTGTCCATAACATGGTAGCTTGAGCCAGCATTCGGGACATCTCTGCAACAGTTTCTATCGTTTGCAATCATTTGCACTGTAATTTATCATTCTGTTGATGAAAACAACTTAGTTGGCTCGCAGTAGCTCGCGCTAGCATTAGGGACGTCTCTGGTATAGTTTGCACTGTTAATCATCATTCTTATGTTTATTACAACGGAGCTAGCTTGCGCAAGCTCATGTTAGCATTAGGGACATCTCTTATACAGTTTGCACTGTAATTTAACTTTCTTTTGATGGTAATAACTTAGCTAGTCCGCGCTAGCTCGCGTTAGCATTAGCAATGCCTGTGACACATTTTACACTGTAATTTCAAATTCTCCTGATTATAATAACATAGCTAACTTGTGCTAGCTCGTGCTAACATTAGGGGCATCCGTGACGCAATTTCCACAGTTATTTAACATTCTGCTGATTATAAGAACTTAGCTAGCTTGCGGTAGCATTAGGATGCTGCCAGGGGATGCGCTAGTGTTCGCAACAAAACACAAAGTCACTTATAACTTGTGCAAACATTGTCGGATCCTGACCAAACGTAATAGGGTGGACATTTGACCCGGCCTGAACACGTACATATTGTCATAGTGTCACCCACCCATAGCGGCACCTGCTGGTGGTGGGAAACGGCACTTTGTTTCCACATCTTGCCCGATCCTGACCAAACTTCATAGGGTGGACGTTTGACCCGGCTTGAGCACATGCATAAGCTCATTGTGACACCCACCCATAGCGCTACCTGCTGGTGGTTGGAAATGGCACTTTGTTTCCACACTTCCCATATGATCGATCTCCTCCGACAAATTTAATGGTAACTGCATCAAATTTGGTCAGGTTACTCTTCAGCCATGGGGGAATAAAAGTTGGTGAAATCTTTTCCAACTTCTAAACGGTGTGGCCGTGGTGACACCTCAAATTTCAAGCAGTCTCTGTGACTTTAGCATGAAAAATCTCCATAACTTTGGCTCTGTGTCTGTCTTTTTCTACTGGAAGGAAGTTTAATGGTGGTGGTTGGAAACAGCAGTTTGTTTCCACACCCTGCATGTAATCAAACACCTCCTACAAATTTAATGGTAAGGGCCTCACTCGTGGCCAGATTACTCTTCAGCCATGTGGGAATAAAAGTTGGTGAAATCTTTTCCAATTTCTGAAGGGTGTGGCCATGGCGACGCCTCAAACTTGGTGTTCGCCGCAAAACACAAAGTCACTTATAACTTGTGCAAACATTGTCCGATCCTGACCAAATGTCATAGGGTGGACATTTGACCCGGCCTGAACATGTACATATTGTAATAGTGCCACCCACCCATAGCGCCACCTGCTGGTGGTTGGAAACGGCACTTTGTTTCCACACTTGAGCACGTGCATATGATCATAGTGAAACATCACTTTCTTTCTACACCTCCCATATGATCGAATTCCTCCTACACATTTAATGGTAACAGCGTCACACTTGGTCAACTTACTCTTCAGCCATGGGGGAATAGAAGTTGGTGAAATCTTTTAAGCTTCTAAATGGTGTGGCCGTGGTGACCCCTCAAATTTCAAGCACTCTCTGTGACTTTAGCAATGACAAATCTCCATAAGTTTGGCTGTGTTTTTGTCTTTGTCTACTGGAAGTAAGGTTAATGGTGGTGGTTGGAAACGTCACTTTTAACATGTCAAAGTCCAGCACATACCCCGACTTGCGCACGTGCTCGGGCCCGGTCATCGCTGCTCGCAGCTTTATTTTGTTATTGTTGCCTGTTTGCATGAAAGGTGCTGTATAAATAAATCTAGTTTTAAGTTTAATTATCATTGGCAGTGTGTGGCACTGTTTATTACTACTGTACTTACAAATGATTGACAAGTGTGTATTAATCCACAACTTAAAATCAAGTCACATCTGCTAGCATGACTGACTGATGTAAAGTGGCAATGAAGCTATTTGTATTGCTGCATATCACTCCCATTTCTCAACTGAGCTCTGTACTTCACCTTTATAAATGTTGACAGGTAACAGTACTGAAAAGCAATTATAACCCACATACTACATACTATACATTAAATTAGACTAATAAATTGATAATTCATAAATTTCATATTTTCATATTGTCAGTCTCTTTATTGTTCTTACTGTTGTAATGCACAGAGAAAAACATGGAATATTTGTCATTTTTGGAACATGAAGTATAATGTTGATTTAGCTGATATACTGTCTTGTTTGAAACCAAAAATATCAGCAAAAGCTCAAAAACTGTGATTGGTACATATGTTTAGGATCAAATTGTACTAAATTGTATTTCCATTTCAAAAACATTTTCCTGTAATCTGATTTTTGACATATTACGACCAGAACAAGACAGAATATCTCCTATTGAAATTTTTTAAATGTTACTTTGAAGAAATATGAGCTGTAACTTACCTGAAAACCTTGGTTTTATTCCAAGCACATTTTATAAACAACTCATATCAAATTAAAATTCAGTATTCTGGTGGTTGAAAGATTAATTGTTAGAGAGAAACATTTAATAACGATGTAAATTTAGCAAATATGTTACATTGTATAATGAGTGTGAATGTGACATTCATCATGCGGTTTTGTAGTGGAAAATTAGAAATGTAAAAAAAATAAAATATTAAAAATGTACAAATTTAAGAAACACAGTATGTGATGGATTTGTAACACAATGATTAGTTCTAGTTTAAGAAAAAAAAGTCATTACCCTAGTGGATCTGTTGCAAGCACAAGCAGGGATGGACTGGCCATCAGGCACACCGGGTATTTTCCCAGTGGGTCGATGCACTATTTGGGCCGAGAATCTCAACACTTAAAAAAATTTAAAAAATTATGTTGGTATGACCTCCCGTAAAACCAGTAGATCAGCGGCCCAATTGACACTGGGCTGGCCCAACTGACACTGGGCTGGCCCAGTCACATTGTTAAACAACAACCCCTTTTGCTTTCCTGCCCGTGTAATGCATTCCGGAAAAAAAAGAGTCAAGAGTTTGTTTCCTAACAACTGGTACAGTGGGCCGGTCTAGTCAAAAGCCCAAAATACCAGGGCTTATTTTTTGACCCGGTCCGCCCCTGAGCACAAGGATAGAATAGAAACCTTCATGTGAGAGGCAGTTGTCAAAACATTACTCTTTCAAACAGATTTAGGTGTAAAGCTACTGCAGGTGATGGCAATCTTGACAAAATGATCTGGAGGGGTAATATTTGGAACAGAATACCTAACCATTGTTCATAACAAGATAGGACTCACAGCGTTCTATTTCAGTAAAAGTGTGGCTTTCTACTGTTTATGCCTTTTACTGATACAGTGTGTGCATGGTAAGTATGGACGAACCTAATATGACCCTTTCAACTAAAAGCATACCCCTCTGAGAATAACTGCCTTAATGTGGTAGAGGAGACTAAAAGCTCCTGTGAAATGGGGAGCTTCCTGGTATGGTCTCCTAAGGCAAACTGTTCTCAGGGAATGGCTAGACAAAGAGTGATTCAGAAAAACCCTTACAAATGTAGAAATCCAGGAATAGTCGAAATAGGAAACCAGGGCCCTTTCTGGAGCCAGACCTAGGAGGGGAGCTCATGGGCAACCTCTGGTGGCTGGGTCATATTGGATGGGAGCCAGCTGGGCTCGTTTTCAGGCTTGAGCTCATCAATTCTTCCAAACAGGGCCATCGTACCGACACAGTGTGTGTCTCTTCCCCAGCGAAGAAAACGTAGTTTACACCTTGTCGCTAATGTAATGTATTGAGGAGACGGACTCTGCCATGTTGGTTATTTACTCTTTATTCAGCCACGCAATACACTGTGCATTGCGATACTTCCCTGTATCTGCATAGATCTACAAAAAATAGATACTGTCGTTAACTAAACATCATTAGTAAATAAACAATTATGTGGTAAGCCAGTACACTAAAATCACTTTTTCTTTGTGATTTTCAAGAGGATCTCACAGTGCAGCCAGGGTGAGGAAAACGTCACATTAGGGAGCCTCAGTATTTCATAAATGCTTTTTGCAGATGATGTGGTTCTGTTGGATTCTACCGAATGGGCCCTGCAGTGCGCATTGATGTGGTTTGGTGAGTGTGAAGCAGCTGGGATGAGCATCAGCACCTCTAAGCCTGAGGTCTTGGTTCACTGTCAGAAACATTTGGACTGCTCTCTCTGGGCTGGGGGAGTTGCTCCCTCAAGTGGAGAAGTTTGGGTATCTCTGGGTCTTGTTTGTAAGTGAGGGGACAGTGGAGCAAGAGACTGAAGAATTGAAGCAGCATCACCAGTAATGTGGCAGTGGCCTGGTCCATTGTGGTGAAGAGATCTGAGCCGCAAGGATTAATTTACCAATTAATCTCCATTCCAACATTAAGCTATGGTCATGAGATTTGGGCAGTGACCACTCTCCCATTTGAGAAGAGACCTTGTGGCAGACCCAGAAATTGATGGAGGGATTATACATCCCACCTGGCCAGGGAATGCTTTAGGAGGAGCTACAAAGTGTTGCTGGGGAGATGGAGGTCTGGATTACTCTTCTTAGCTTGCTTAGCTTAGCTTGCCCTGCCTTCACTTCAGATAAGTGGAGGAAAAGGAATGAATAAACTAGAATCATATTTTTGCATCAGATGAACCAGAAAAAAACTTTTGTGAGATGTACTAGCTCTGAGCCATATCCTTTCCAATTACTCTGACTTTGGCAAGCAACTAAACATAACTTATGTTCCCTGGTAATTATTTTCAAACTTTTTCAGAGTTTCTGATCAATGGACTGCATTGTGAATGGCTAGCCCCTTGGTAGCAATAACATAGGTGGATAAATCAAAGTGTGGCATGATTTTTATTTGATCATATCCTTGGTAGCAAATCTGTATGTGTTGATTTCAAGGCCATACAAATTACTGCAAGTTGACATGCTACGGGGGAAGAAAGTGATGGTGCAGGGAAAGAGGCGAGAGAGCTGGTCATGGAGACATACTAAGGTGACTGTAGGTGAAAAAGGATGGAGGTGATGGTGGACAGATAACATTGAGGAGGAGGGCAGGATGGCTAGACATTTTTCATTGGTACCCAGCATTCTTACCTCTGATTGGTGTACCACCTGATGAGATAATTTGAATGCAAATAAGATTAGAGATAACCATTAGTATAGGTTATAGTATTAGTACACAGAAAGACAAGAATAGCAGGACAGCAGAAAAAAAATGCAGTGAAACAAAATGTGTTCTTGATTTTTTTTTAAATACACATTTAAACACTATTCCCAACAAACCATTTAAGTAATAAATCACAACTACAGCTGCCTCTATCATTTCAGCATCCAGTTGTGTACTTTCACATGGTGCTTATTTATACACCTCTATAGTCTATTGTTGCATTTATAAAGCTTCTTATTCAAATACACCTGCTTTTTAACTTACAAAACCTGACTATCAAACACCTGATCATGTTAGGATCTCAAACCGGGTGTTCAGGAAGAACAAAGGAGAGACATGAACTTTTTCTTCAAAGGCGAGACAGAGTTGGCTAAAACGGGTAACAAAACCAGACCAGAACCCCCACAATTTCTGAGGCAGCCTTGCATTGAAATGCAACCTCTGCATGACCTGTGGCCAGCACCAGCTGCCCCACCAGGAGTCCTGTTCACATCACCCTGCTGATATAAGAGGCCCTGCACCCCTCACTCTTTGCTCTTAGTCCCTGGTTCCTGTCATAGTAGAGAGCAATGCCAGGCCTTCTCGGACATGGCAACCAAAAGGGAGCACGGCTTTATCTTCTACATTCCTTGCTTATTTCCCAGGACCAGTTGCAGCAGAGAGCACACAAGGCTTTCACCAGACTTGGCCGCAGAAAGAGAGTGAACTGTAAAACTGCGGATTTGGGATTTCTAGGCCACAGTCTCCAACTCGCCAGAGAAGCACACAGACTGTTGTTTTTTGAGTGGAGCAACGTGAAGTAAGAGGCTTATGTCTGGGCAGAGACTAGAATAATGTTGCGTATGATTCTTTTTCCTGTGATGTATTACTGTCGTTTTACATTGTGTGTATTTTGACTTGCACTGTGTTACAGTCGTATTGTCTTCTGTTTTTTCTTTCTTGTCTCTCACACAACACATCTGCACCCCCACATTACTGATAACAGAGCTGACACAGGAAGTGACCTGCATGTTGTAAGGGGGGGAACCACACCATAATACATGACATTCAGATGGCTTGAACCTTTGTTCAGAACACTGCCATCTTGTGGCCAGCGGCAGTCTTAACTTTGACGAAGACGTCAGCCCTGTTTCAGAAAGGATGGTTAGAGTTAAAATCTAAACTCAGGGTTGACTAACTGTGAGCTGTCCAACTCAGAGTTTTCAGTTTCAGAACAGGGGTTAAGAGTTAGTTCAATCAACTCGGAGTTGATTTGACTCTGAGTTAAGCTCGCACACACGGAGACAAAAAGTCCTCATCAATGGAACAAAGATAACATTATTCACAATGACAACACGTGAAAACAAACCCTGCACGTCCTATTTCTTCCGGGTGGAGTTGGACGTTCTTATGCATTGCTACACCGAATATGAACACATATTAAAAAAAAAAAACAGAGCAGCACAGTCGCTGCTGTGAAGGAGGTGGTATGGCAGAAGATTGAATTAATTTAAAAAATGATCGCGAGTGTTTAACATGTTCAACATTTATATTCTATTTGTGTGTTTGTGAACACAGGTGTTGTCCAAAAGGGGCAAGAGAAGATGAAATATAAAAATATAGTACAAACAGGTAGGCTGTGTTTCTTTAGCCTGTACTGAACAGCAGTGAGTGGCTGCATTTAGCATGTCAGTGTTTCAGCTGGCCCAACACTGTCACTATATTTGAATAAAAAAATCGGTTTTGATTTAAAGGTGTGAGTGCATCGATACGTTTCAATTCTAATCAATGTTTGTGCTTCAGTTTGTGCTGCCATTTGCAAAAATACTTAGTGCGATACAGAGAATGTGCTGATGTGAGGGCTGAGAACGTTGCTGAAGTAAATGATTGACAGTGCTGAAAGCTGTAGCGTTCATATAAATATTCATGTTGAAATGATAAAACGTGTAATTGGGGTCTGATGATTTTCTCCTGACGGAGATTCCTGTGCAGTATTTGTGCCTCGATATCAATCGTGTCTTCCAAAAAAGGACACGCCATGTCTGCCACGCCTTTCTGTCCACACACAGGCTCAGATAAAGAGGACAAACTCAGGGTTAGTTGGAGAAAACCTGCCAGCGAGCAGGTTAGGTTTACAGAGTATGTTGCCACGGTAACTGACTCAGAGTCGAGCAGAACCGGCTTTATGAAACCGAAAACCCAGAGTTTCCTCTCACTCTGAGTCAACTAACTCAGAGTTTTCACTAAACCTGCTTCCGGAAACAAGGCCGTCACCACATCAATCCGCCTCTGTTTTAGCGCTCAGTGACTTCACACACGTGGCTTCGATGCCATCTTGATCTCTCATGCTCACACTCACGCGCACACACACACACACACACACACACACACACACACACGTATATAGCCATGGTTGTTACATATGTGTTTGCCTGTTAGTAGTTAATGTTTGTCTAGTTGTAGATTTGCACTGAGTATTATTATCTTGAAGTAATTCTTACTGTGTGTTAATAAATTCTATTATAGTTCACTCTGTCGTTGTTTGTGATTATTGTGTGTTTACTTGGAATACTTGCTGGATTACCACAGTCAGTGCTTGATTTCACACCTTCTATTCAATTGACTGTAATTGTCATGGACCTGTGTTTTTTTGGAATCTGCCTGGTTTGGATTTTGTGGCTGTTTTGTTTTTGTTTCTTTCCTCCCTCTGTGTGTCTGTAGTGCATGTGTGGCTGGAGGCGGGACTGGCTCCTCTGACGAGGCACACCTGCAATGAGGTGGTAATCCAGTCCTCTTTAAAAGGAGCTTGTGGACCTGACTTTGACGCTGGATTATTACGTACGTCCCGGTACCTGTGCCTGCTGCCTACGCTTTTGCCTTTTGAAACCTTTGCTGGTTGCTGACTTCCTTTTTGACTCTTTTAGTTTTTTCCTGCCTCGTGTTGCCATCAGGACCAGTTCTGCTTTCACCTTTGCCACAGTGCTTTTGGATTATATACTATCGTCGTGTCGACATAGAGTCACTTTATGTTACTGGTTATTCTCGAACTGTTTATTAAACTTTTTGTTATATTTTTTACTACGTGTCTGTATCTCTGTGGATCCAGCCTACTACGTAACCTGACAGAATAATCCGGCTAAGTAATGGATCCCGCAGACTCCGAATGGGTAAAGACAGCTCTAACCCATCATGGAAACCGAGGGGGGCAACATGAGATCGGGTTGAAAGAGGTAATCACTCAGCTTGGTCACCTCGCCACCTGTGTCACCCGACTAGAAGAGCAACTATCCCTGGTAACACAACTCCTGCTACAGCTCCTACTCACCAGGGGCCTCATTTAGCAAACCATGCATAGGAATCATACTAAAAACAATTGTACAAACTGTGCGCACACTGGATCCCACTCTCTTTTGCTTCATACATCTCAATCAGCGTGAAATTGAGCGCACATGCATGAGCACAGGACTCCGCCCTTTCTCCGCCCACAAGAAGACATATTGTGACGTCCTCGTGGAAGAGTTTTAGGACTGAACAGCATGTATGTCAATCAGCGTGCCAGGCGGTTGTTGGTTGAGCTGAGTGGGAGGCGGGCTCTGTGTGGCGGAGGTTTTCGTACTAATAGGCTCTGTGCACGCGTCACTTCCTCGTTCGGTGTAAGGATGGTACAATATTTCCGGTCGCTAAGCGGAAGTGCCGGTGTTATGGCTGAGTCAATGAAATTTACGAGGTGCCTCTTGGAGCTACCGAAGTTCACCGTCAACGATGTGCGTCCTGCGTCGTATCGTCAGAGGATCAAGTACAAAACTTGAAAAGGGTTTCAAGTTTTATGTTTCCTCGTACCTCTGCAATTTTGAAGGTAAGTCGCTGATGCTAATTCTAGCTAACGTTAATTCTAGCTAATGTTAACGTTACCCTGAGGTGACAGCCTAATGGTGTGCTAATATGTGCTGTGTGTTTCACTAATTCCAACTGAACAAAAACCACACACAAATCCCACCCAGATAATATAGTTATTTTGTTGCTTTTAATGGTATATGTTACTAACTCAAACATAGTGGATATTTTTATTGACCTGGTATAGAACCGTATGTCCTCTTCAGAGGCAGAAAACCGCTCCAAACCGAACTTGCTTCTGACTGTTAACTCCTCGATTTGTTTTCGGAGCCTTGATATCTCCTCGCGTAGCTCGTCGTTTTCATTTAGGGAAAGATCAAGCGCAGCAGGCTCAGTACTACTGGCGCAGTAGTCATGTTCATGACACGGGCATCTCCCTCTCTTCCTCGCGGCTCTTGCCCTACTTCTCTCCCCCTCCCCTCGGAGAGAGCCCAGTGGTCTCCTATGCGCCCGGCCTTCCAAATGTGTACCTCACGTTTAATGTCATTAAAATCAGCAGGAGAGTAAGCAGTTGTGTTTTGTGTTATTTTATTCACTTTAAACAATACAGAACAGCACGGAAAAGAAACTGCTTATGAGTGAACCATAGCTGATGTACGGGGATTTCTCTCAGCAGTACGTGAATGCGCATGCGCGTCTACTTCCGAAACACAGCGGTTGCTATGGGGATCGGTGCGTTTGATTTAATGAAGGTTTTTTTGGTAATAGTACCGGCAAGAATTTAAAACTACTTTCACCCCTGGATATGACACCGTGCAGCCAGAAGCTGCAGGGCAAGGTAAGCCCATAAAAGCACAAACATGCATTTATTTTATTTGATACATTTAATTAATATTATTAATAATGAATTAATATTCAGATATTTGCAAAAAAGAATGTCCTTCCTGTGTTAACGTTTAATTGAATATACATTGAAACCGCCTAAAGATCAATTAAAAGATAGATACTTTATTTAACCCGATGGAAATTCAAGCATCCAGTAGCAGCATGTTTGGTTTAAGTCATTAATAATGTTTTTATTTGGATAAATTTATTTTAATATAATGAAGCAGCATTTTAGTCTTATTCTTATGATTTGATATTTATATATAACATAACAATCATCTGTTTTTGGATGTTTTTTCAAAGGAAAATCATCAGTGGTTCTTTCATCTGAGCAGCGGGAGAGAGTGGGGAGAGTGCAGGACAAGGTGAACACACGTTACGCAGACGTCTTGTATCCCTGTGCCTTCCTCTCCCGTCGCCTGATAACCGCTGAACTGAATTACGACGTAGGTAACCGTGAGCTGCTGGCTGTGGCCATGGCGCTGCAGAAATGGAGGCAATGGCTGGAGGGTGCTACACATCTGTTTCTCGTCTGGACCGACCATAAGCATCTTTCATACGTGCGTTCCGCCAAACATCTTAATTCCTGCCAGGCGAGATGGGCTCTTTTTCTGGACTGGTTTGACTTTACCATCGCCTACATTCCTGGTTCCCACAACATCAAATCCAATTCTCACTCTTGCCAGTTTTCTTCACCGGGGGAGGAGGAGCTGCCAATCCCACACCTGTTTTTTTGGAATCTGCCTGGTTTGGCTTTTGTGGCTGTTTTGTTTTTGTTTCTTTCCTCCCTCTCTGTGTCTGTAGTGCATGTGTGGCTGGAGGCGGGGCTGGCTCCTCCCAGTGACAGCTGACAAGGCACACCTGCAATGAGGTGGTAATCAAGTCTTTTTTAAAAGGAGCTTGTGGACCTGACTTCGACGCTGGATTATTACGTACATCCCGGTACCCGTGCCTGCTGCCTTACGCTTTTGCCTTTTGAAACCTTTTCTGGTTGCTGACTTCCTTTTTGTCTCTCTTAGTTTTTTCCTGCCTCGTGTTGCTGTCAGGACCAGCTCTGCTTTTGCCACAGTGCTTTTGGATTACATCACTCTATCATCGTATTGACATCGAGTCGCTTTTTGTTACTCGTTATTCTCGAGCTATTTATGTTAAAGTTTTTGTTATATTTTTTTAATACGTGTCTGACGATCTGAACACGTTCTTCAACAGATTTGATCAGACGTCTGCCCCTCCCCCGGCTCCTCCTGCACGCAGTGTTCTTTGCTCCAACGTCTCCCTCCCCCCCTCCTCCTCCCTTTCTGCTCCACTCTACTCACAGCCACCCCCCACTGCTCAGCCCATCAATACAACCCCCGCATTCACACCATCCAATGAACAGCCCCCCTGCTCCACCCTGTCCCTCACAACAACCCAGGTGAGAAACCAACTGCGGAGGATCAAGGCAAGGAAGGCTGCAGGTCCAGACGGCATCAGCTCCAGACTCTTAAATTCCTGCGCAGACCAACTGTGTGGGATTGTTGGATTAATCTTCCATATGAGTCTGAAGCTGGGGAGAGTACCACAGCTGTGGAAGACATCCTGCGTGGTACCTGTGCCCAAGACACCGCATCCCAAGGACCTCAGCAGCTACAGGCCGGTGGCACAAACATCCCACCTTATGAAGACCCTAGAGCGGCTGGTACTTGTCCATCTCCGCCCACTGGTGAGCCCAGTGTTGGATCCACTCCAGTTTGCCTACCAACCTGGCATTGGGGTGGATGACGCTGTCATCTTCCTCCAACACCGAGCTCTCTCTCACCTGGAGAAACCTGGGAGCACTGTGAGAGTCATGTTCTTTGACTGCTGCTGTAACAGTGAAATTTCCCCACTGTGGGACGAATGAAGGAATATCTTATCTTATCTTATCTTATCTTATCTTATCTTATCTTATCTTATCTCTGTGGATCCAGCCTACTGCATAACCTAACAGTAATATTAAATTCAAATTGGTTATTGGTCCCTGATGACAGGGTGGTGACCCGCGATTACTATTTATAGTAAACATTTCTAAATATTAATGATTATCCCTGATAATTATTACTATTATTTAGCTAATAACCAAATTGATCCTCCTTGGTCTCAACATAGTTGGTACCCACGAGAGGTTATGTTTAATATATTACATTACATTCGATCACATTATTACAGATTACATTCATTTAGCAGACACTTTTATCCAAAGCGAGTGCATTCAACATTGAGATATACCCATAAAGTGCAAGAAGTAAACATGTACATAAATATTTATCGGACAACAGCTCGTAGTTTTTAAGTTATAATCAGGGAGTGAGGTTCAGTCTGAATAGGTGACTTTTCAGACTGCGACGAAAGCATTGGAGAGGTCCTGCTGTCCTGATGTCTATGGGAAGTTCATTCCACCACTGAGGGGCAAGGACACCGCCAATCTAAACAGACGCAATTTAGATTGGCGGTAGCCGCCTGCCCGTCGCAGTGAGGGAGTGGCAAGCCGTCTGGCAGTGGTAGATCGGAGTGGACGGGCGGGAATGTAAGGTTGCCTTCTCAGTTACGAAGGGACCTATCCTTCTGATGTTGTGGAGGATGAATCTGCAGGAGTGGGTCGTCGCTTCAATGTTGGCAGCAAAGGACAGCTGGACGTCCAGTGACAGGCCTTGGTTCCGGGCTGTGTGAACAGGTGTTACCACTGAGTTCTCAATTGTAATGTAGAGGTTGTTGAAGAGAGACACCGGTATAAAAAGCATCTCAGTCCAGGTTGAGCTTCAGGTGGTCAACATCCATTGAGAGATGTCAGCCAGACATGCAGAGATTCTTGCAGCCACCTAGCTTTCTGATTGTGGAAAGGACCATATCAGCTTATTGTCATCAGCATAGCTATGGTAAGAGAAGCCATGGGAGGTGATGATGAGCCTAGTGACCTGGTGTACACGGAGAAGAGGACTGGACCCAGAACCGATCCCTGGGGGAACCCTGTAGTGAGGTTGCAGGGATCCTTTTTCTTGTGGCCCTGTGAGTGCAATCCTTAAGGTAGGATGCAAACAGGGCCAGTGCTGAGCCTGAGACTGCCAGTTCTCTGAGGGTAAAGAGGAGGATCGTGTGGTTGACTGTGTCAAATGCTGGAGAGAGGTCAAACAGAATGACAACAGAGGAGAGGGGGGATGCGCTTGCTGTAAAGGACCACCTCTGTGACAGCTAGGAGAGCAGTCTCAGTTGAATGCCCTGCCTTCAAACCAGACTGAAGAGGGTCAAGAATGTTATTATTGTTAAGATGGTTTGAGAGTTGGGTGAAGATAGCACATTCTAGTGTTTTGGAAAGAAATGGGAGAAGTAAGACTGGTCTGTAGTTTGTAGTGTGGGTTTCTTCAGAAGAGTGTAAACTCTTGCAGCTGTAAGAGCATTTGGGAAGTAACTAGTTATGAGAGAGCTATTGATCAAGTGGGTAAAGAAATGGAGGAGATCAGGAGCTACAGACTGAAGAAGATGGACGGGATGGGGTCCAGAGAGCAGGTAGTGGGACTGTGGGCAGTGAGTGAGTAGTGAGTAGAATTAGTATTCTACTGGGAGAGAGAGGTGAAAAGGAGGATAAGGAAGGACATTGGGGAAAGCATATAGGACGGGCAGTGTCAGTCGGAGGGTCAGCAAATGTCATCTATCTTTTTTACAAAATAGTTGACGAAATCAATTGTAACGAGAGAGGACGGTGGTGGTGGAGCAGGGGGATCAAGGAGGGTGGAGAATGGAGTTAAGTTTTCAGTGGTCAGAAAAAGAAGACTAAATTTTAGATTTAAAGAAAGTTCCTTTGGCGTCAGATAAAAAGGCAGAAAAACATGAAAGAAGAGATTTATATGTACACAGGTCCTTGGGGTGCTTGGATTTTTGCTACTTCCATTCGTAGGCTCGCAGAGAAATTCTGTGTGACCTAACTGAATCAGATAGCCAAAGCGCTGGG
Source organism: Trinectes maculatus (assembly GCA_016785345.1). NCBI lineage: Eukaryota > Metazoa > Chordata > Actinopteri > Pleuronectiformes > Achiridae > Trinectes > Trinectes maculatus. Next base: position 52,043 of record JAFBJQ010009141.1, on the reverse strand, counting down.
TGAGTAGGGCGGGAAGGGCGGGAAGTAAGAGGAGAGAGGGACTCCAGAGAGGCGGACAGAGTGCTGAAAAGAGTGTCAGCACCAGATTCAGAAGTTAGAGATGAGAAGGAGTCAGGGGAGAGGAGAGCTAATAGGACAGATGATACGAGGGAGGAGGCAGCGAGAGTGGAGGTTGCAGTGGACAGGGACAGTTATTATTAATATATTAACTTATTAATATATATTATATCAGTAGAATTCAATACTGTGACCTGAATACCTGACTGTTTTGCTTTCTATTGCCTTATATTTGTATATTTCAATATATATTTTTAAAAAAATACTTTTTATTGGGCAGCACGGTGGCGCAGTGGTTAGCGCTTGTGCCTCACAGCAAGAAGGTCTGAATCTCGGTTCGGGGGATCTTTCCGCGTGGAGTTTGCATGTTCTCCCCGTGTCTGCATGCGTTCCCTCCGGGTACTCCGGCTTCCCCCCACCGCCCAAAAACATGCACTATGGGGGTTAAGTTGATTGGCCACTCTAAATTGTCCATAGGTGTGAATGTGAGTGTGAATGGTTGTTTGTTTGTATATATATTCTGTGTTGGCCCTGTGATGGGCTGGCGACCTGTCCAGGGTGTACCCTGCCTTCCGCCTGATGTCAGCTGGGATCGGCTCTGGCTCCCCCCGCGGCCCTTAACAGGATTAAGCAGTAGATAATGAATGAATGATTGAATGAATGAATACTTTTTATTTTCTTCACTCAAGTCCTCTATTTTTGACTGTACTGATGCTGCTAGAAATGGTAATTTCCCTTTGGGAACCCTCCCAAGGAATCTATCTACCTATCTATCAATCTATCTGAATATTAGGTCTAGATCAGGGGTCTCAAACTCGCGGCCCGCGGGCCAACTGCGGCCCTCGGGACGATAGTTTGTGGCCCCCGCCTTAATATGAAAGTTTAATGTTAGTGCGGCCCGCGAGTTTGACCAGACCAGCTGCGACACGCCGACAGTTTCGGCGTCTGTTCCATTTTTTGCGTGGCCGCTCCGCTGCTCCCACTTCACGCTGTCACCGGCCAGACCTGTCTCTTTAAGACAGGGGGTCATGTGTGTTTGTGCGGCGCTGAGATGCCGGAAGAAAACAAAAGAAAGAGCGATAACTACTGTGTCCTGCGTATAGCTTACGTGGGGTCTATTCCATAAAGCAGGCTGAGAAAAGCGAGGCTTAATGTGAATAGCCTGGCTAGACTTAGGCAAAACACATGAGTTGAGGCTAACTCGGTTCCATAAAGGCTGAGCCGCGTTTACGCAGCCTCACTAATTCTAACCAGGTTCAGCTAGTCAGGCTGATTGCGTGTGCCCGTCATTCTTAAGCAGCCCATGAGGTCGAACACAGATCAAGCGGATTCACAATGACAAAATGCACAAGGACAGAGCGAGCGGCGGAGCCCTGTGAGGAAATCAAACATATAATAGTCAGCCGGCAGCACCCGGTGTTGTGTTGCACCGTAGCAGTAAGGATACTATTAAAAAGGTGCGTTCGAGTCGCAAAAGAGACACCACTTCCCTGTCCTTCTTAAAAACTTTAGCCTGGACCCGATGACGATAGTTACCTTAAACGAGCCAAATAGTAGACCAGCTCCCAACTACGGTTCCTGAGCGAGAGGGGGTCTAAAGGTAACAACGCGCTTCGGCGTCCAGTCTGAATTTTGTGTTAAAAAAATAAAGACATTTGATAACATTGGAATGTTTTTGTAAGAGCTTTTCTTGTGAAAAACCAGATGCGGCCCAGCCTCACCCAGACTCTACCTCCAGCGGCCCCCGGGTAAATTGAGTTTGAGACCCCTGGTCTAGATGGTGGCCAGCTTTGTGAGTGGGGGGAGAGAGAGCAAGGGAAAGATTGAAAGAAGACAGCATAAATAGCAGCTGCGAGGTTAACTTCTCTGTGTGGACGTTGAAGTCACCAAGTAGTACTAGCGAGGGTCCGTCTTCAGGGATGTTGGACAATATGACATCTAATTCCTCCAAGAAGTCCTTTTATTTATTTTTTTTTCAAGATGGCGTGTGTGGAGTGGCTGCCTGTAGCAACAGCTCCCGTCGTGTCTTTTAACTTTTGTGCTCTTTCGTAGTTTGTATTTTATTTTAAGTCGCACTTTAATAATATTGTTATCTGTTAACAATAGACCATGGCTGGACTACGTTTTGTCACTTTTTTCCGAGTTCTTCTGTTACTTTTCCGACTCTTTGTAACGGAGAACCTTGCCGGTACGAGCGAGGGTATTGTTTACACGCGCGAACAGCTGATCGCGCTGTGTAAGCCTGTGCTGCTGCCCGGAGACAGGCCTGTGATCCCGCAGGAGTTACGGAGGAGACGCCGGGGTTGCAGATCTGGAATTAAAAGGAAGGAGAAATAGAGAAGACACAAGCCAGCGGTCCCGGCAATTATAATGAGAAACGTGAGGTCTTTGGTAAATAAGTCGGACGAGTTTGCGGCGTTGGTGAAGACCCAGCGGGAATACCGTGAGTGTAGCATCTTTTGCTTCAGTGAAACATGGCTACACTCGCTCATCCCGGACAACAGCGTCGCGGTCCCAGGCTACAGTTTGGTGTGGGGAGACAGAGACTGTGCGAGGATCATGAAGAAGAAGGGTGGGGGACTTGTACTATTTGTGAGTGAGAGGTGGTGTAATCCCGCACACGTGAACATGAAGGAGCGCCTCTGTACCCCGGACATTGAACTGCTTGCTGTGGGAATGCGTCCATATTATTTACCAAGGGAGTTTACGTCCACCATTGTGGTTGCTGTTTACATCCCTCCGTCAGCTGATGCAGCGGTGGCCTGTGACGTCATCAGCTCCACTGTGGCCAAACTACTGACTCAAAACCCGGATGCATTTATGGCGTTTACAGGAGATTTCAACCATGCATCAGTAAACAACACCTTAAATAACTTTCACCAGTATGTCGACTGCCCCACCAGAGACAATAAAACACTGGATCTCCTGTAGGCCAATGCCATCGATGCATACGACGTCTCCCCCCTCCCCCCACTGGGGAGATCTGATCACAACTTGGTTAAGTTGACTCCCAAGTATGTTCCTCTTGTGAGAAGGCAGCCTGTGCACACCAGGACGGTGAGGAGGTGGACACA